>WOGN01004105.1:0-14485 GCA_015342105.1 Leptinotarsa texana
TATAGATACTTTCACGGAAAGTGTTCAAGTGACTTGGCACATTTGATTCCACCAAGAGCGGTACATATCCGAAATACGCAACGGACTGTGGCTGCTCATCGTTTTGAGGTTCAACTCAGTACACCATGAACTCCACTGTTTGAAAACTTTTCCATTTGGAGAACTGCGTTTATATGAAATAAACTTATTCAAAAGGTTTTTCCAAATGGATTTAATCTCCAGCGATTCAAATCCAATGTGAATCGCTACTTTCCCACAGGCACCGCTTCTAGAGCGCTTCAAGGATTTTTCTGTAGTGCTTTTGTTTCGTCTTAAAAAAACTCAAAAGGAGCACATCGGCTACAAGAACTCCAGCAATTGAGGTAGTTGTTTATAATTTAGCTGACGAAAATCCTGAAATGAGTATGAGGAAAGTTGCTAATAGTTTGAATATTGCCCATATTCTAGTATGGAGGATTCTGCATGAGATAAAGCGGTTGCGAGTGGATCCTTGTTCATATGAAGAATTTTTCTTAAATCATTCAAGGATTATCGCCTTCAGTATCAGCATTATATTTTGAACCACCCTATACATTGGTTGAACACAAGTCAAAACGGGAATTTCTGAACATTTAAAATCTTGGAAAAATCAAAACACAAAGTTGAAATTCGGTTTCAGCACTCCAAATAACAGATCTGATTGCAAACCCAGGTATATACTAGTTCCTAAAACGTCGTTTTTGATTCTTGGATGATTGGACTATAATAGCAATAACAGCTTTTTTCTGCGATCGTCATTTCTTATGTCGGGCAGCGTATCGCGGATTGCGCAGAAATTGAAATATAAACAGAACGTAGCTGGAATCGTATATCAAACACAATAAGATATATGAATCACTGAGACACATTTTATGCAAATTAATGAAAATCTCATACATAGAGATTGGCGCTTGCCTCCGCCGGGAATTCGGATTCGCCGAGCATAGGCTCGCAAAAGTTGCGCTCCTAAAGGGGTACGAGAGACACAAATACAGGAAACGACAACATACATACAAAAATATTAATAAATAGTGGAATTGAGTACAGTGGCTGCACACCGATGAGCCATCCAGTCATTTTCCCAAGACGAAAATCCACCAAAAAAATGATCTATACGGTATGGTGGTTAGCGGCTGGTGTGATTCACATCAACTTCCTGAAACCGGATCAAACCATCACAGCAAAGTCCTAAATATTCCAAAAATTAGGCCGTCACTGGACAATAGGAGAGATCCGATTCTGCTCCAAAACAACGCCCTTTCGCATGTTTCACAAAACACCGTCCAAAAATTAAACGAATTGAGCATCGATGTCTTACCCACAATACTCCCCAGACCTCTACCCAACCGACTACCATTATTCGATACTTCGATAACTTTCTCAACGGCAGAACCTTCGTCAATTAGGACCAGGCAAAAACGGCCATCATCGGCTTCATTCGAATCACAAAAAGACAATTTTTATGCTGACGGAATTTATCGACTTGTGTACGTTGGTTGAAGTGCACTGACTCAAATGGCGCTTAATTAAATTGAATATGTAGTATTCACTGAGATATCACAGTTCAAAGTAGACTCATAAAAATAGAAAAAACTTCTGAAACCATATATAACAAATCAGATCATTTCACTATTCTGTGGAAAAACGATTTAATGAAATTTGGACAATTTTGGACAAATTTCACTTTCATCAGACTTGAAAGATGTACTGAAAGGGTAGTTGTTGGTTTAAAGTCAGTAAAAGAAACACTTCTTTGTACTTATTACACTAATTAATTTTTTACAATATGAAAAATAAACAAAGCTGAATTAGTGAAGAATCTGCTGAATAATCTGCTGAATAAAGTGAAATGAAGGACAAACTAAAAACCGCACCATGAAAAGTTACTTCATGATATAATAATGATAATAATAATAATGTTTATTCACCATATTGATCATATGTATATAACAGAGATTCGGTAAATAGACGTAGGCATCACAGAACCAATGTTTTCGAAAAAATGTTTCTTGTGCGTGATATTACCAAATTCTAAACTATAACTAAACTAAAAAATATGTATGTAAAAGTATTCTATACAATGAAGAGATATAAACTGTTAACTATAATGAATTGATTACAATACAGTAAAAATACTGATGAAAATAAATTAGCATAATGAATTGAAAAACTATTTACATAATATGAAACACATAAGGACATGATGGGATTGAAATTATGTTTTTTTATTGAGTTCATTCTACAGGGGGTTTTATTTTTAGAAAATATGCTGATTAATAATTTGATGAAACAGAGGATCATCAGAATTTCTGAGCCAATTTTTCAATTCTTTCTTAAATTTGGATTTATTTTGTTTATTAATGAGTTCTACTTTTTCCAGATATTTGGGCAAAGATAATTACAGTGTCTTTGACCTATCAATTTTTGGTATCTAGGATATAAAAATATATTTTCTTTTCTACGGGTATTATACAATCATCTAGAAAACCAATGACTACAGAAATCATATTTTTTCATTGATTATTCAAATTCTAGGAAAAATTCATAGCAAGTTACCGACTAATTTGACTTTTATGTACTTATATTACGCAGTAAATATTTAGGATGAATTTTTCAGTTTCGTGTTTATCACACTTCAGCAGATTCTTTATTTATTTGACTTTATCTCAGATTTCATAAGTTTGAAAACCCAAAATACATTGAGAAATATTGACTCCTCCACAAAAAATTTCTTTTTAAAGAATATGATGAATAAATTATAAATATTTCATGAACAATTTGTTCAGCTGAAGTATCGAGGAGAAGAAGAAGAATAATAATTGAAAGGTAACCCTAATATACCATATTATAAGGTCGAAAAAAATTCTGATTTCCTCAAAAAAATTACTTCCGTTCAATATTAGCATAATTGAAATTTTAACGGATATCCCAAGAAGCTTGTTTGTAAATGAGTAGTGCTTTATTCAAGCATAACACGAAGCTAAAATTTCCAAATTATTGTCGTTTTCCACAGCAAATAGAATGAATATCTTTGTTATTACAATAGGACGACTCAAAAGTAAAATATGAAAAGTTGCGTTCGCAGAAACACTCAGTTCGATGAGTTTTCTTTCAACTGTGAAAATCCCTCTTTCTCTTAGCAAGTTAGCAAGCATACGCCTATGGATGTTGTTCGTCCGTGGTTAGGAAAAGCATTCGAAACGTAGGTCACCGAGGACTGCTTACAATTCGCTTTCGAGCATATATCCATATTAATGTTACCATATTTCATAATCTCATTCATATGGAAATCTCAAACAATTAGTCAAAATTCCAGAACGCCGACACCGTAACGGCTTTATATTTCTGATTCTCACCCGGCAACACAGATCAGGAAAACATTTTGAACGCCAACACACCGATTGACCATATGTATTTCACTTCTCATTTGTGAGATAACTTTTTTATAAATTATCAAAATGGACATGTCACTATCACAAAAGCACTATCGAGTTTGAAGAACAGAACCTTTTGAAACAAATTCTGGAAAACGTAGAAACAATTTAATGAGACAATGTCTGATTACTTATACAAATGTTTTCATTTCTGAGTACAAATTAGCCATTCTCTGAGAAACATAAACTGAATGAATACAGTGTATTCCATAGAACCTCCACGGCCGCTGACGGTATGGTACTGATGGCATCACTGATGGCCAGACAAGCCTGTCTCTGTAAGCCAGAGAACTTCGCTTGGGCCGTTTTCTGTAAAGCCTTCGGCCACCAGGCAATTGCACCATAAGCGATCATTGATCTGACAATCATCACATACATCCAATGGATTTGTTTGGGACCTAAACTCCAAGTTTTACAACAAATCCTTCTACATGTCCATAGAGACAGTCTGGCTTTGTGTAAAACTTTTTCTAAGTGAGCATTCCAGGTGAGTTTTTATCAAGAACAATGCCAAGATATTTCACCTCCGATAAAAATGAAATGACCTCAACATTGAGGGAAATTGGTCGTCCAATTTTCTCTTCCTGGTGAAGGAGATTATCACACTTTTGCTGGAGTTGTCAGACATCTGCTCGTACAGGCACCAACTGTGAACAACGTCTACATATTAAGGATGATATTACAAGCAACTCTTCCCCACGTGGATCTTGCCAAGATGACACGGGCATCTGCATAACTTGAGGTCTTTTTTTCTCCTGTCTAGGGCATCAAGCATACGTGGGCATTAGGAGCGACCATAGAAGGGGAAATAGTACCCCACCTTGAGGGCCGCCCTTGGTGACCCTGAACCTAATGGCCTCATCTTGAAGATTCGAAGTTGGAGTTCTGTTTACCAGCATGGCACAGATCCAGTCAGTTATGGTCGATTCTATGCCTTTCCTAGCCAGAGACGATCCTATAGATTTAGGTAGTGCATTGTCAAATACTCCTTCGAAATCGAGAAATACAGCAACCGCAATATCCTTCGATGTTTGATACCAATCAGTTGTTGGTAGAGATGAACTACGATTTCTAACAGGCCTTCTTACAGGTCACTGTCATTTGAGTCATCATATGCAGAGACTCGGACTGTCGGAAGCCAGTTTGTGTCGCCTCTGTATGGAAAATGATGAAACAGCAGAGCCGTACTCTTACCATCTGATCTGAAAGACAACTCACCATACAAACTAATCGGCTTCGTTATGAAGCCATAAATCCTTGCGGGTTGCGGTGGAGACTCGAATAGACTCACTTACTTTGGGCCTAATCTAACCTATTCCATAGAATAGTTCCTCTCCGTAATAGTTTATGAAATAATGCGAAAGGAAAACAAAATTTGTCTGCTGAATCAATTCATTTAAGAAAGTTCCAAATTTCATGATTCCACAGTAATCTAATGAACTTCTTTTCACACACCAGAACTCTGTATTTTGATACACCATCAGTTTTAGTCATCTCCTGTAGACTTATTTCTAGATTGGCCTAATGCCCAACGCCAATGGAAAATTTAGTTTATTGAAAATACATCAGAACCAAATGTCGTCTGTCGAAGCACGTTTCACTAATCAGGTGAAACTTTCAATCATCTCTGATAATTTAACACATCACCTGATAGTGCTAACGCGCGTCGAGGGGAAGTATTGTTATGAAAAAGTGTTTTGAAAGATTCACTTTATTCCACTTTACTCAACCCTACTCAACTCTATTCATCAAGTGAAATGTAGAATTTAATAGCCTGAGATTAGCTATTTAGGCCTCCTGAATTCTGATTATTATATTCTATGAAATTTGTTTGGGATAGAAAATAAACCCCAACCTTCTAAAGGCATCTCTTGAACGTTTGGATTCAGCTCCAGAGTTTTATATTTGCTCATGTAGGATCTCGAAAACTTCAACGAATCTAATGTATCAACATGTCCAGCATGTGCCGTTTCGGCCTATATCCATCGACATAACGCGGTCCTAAGAGTACTATAATACCATCTACGGCACTCTTACGGTATTGACGAGACACCGGTGTTTCACTATGCTCCGGGGGATTTTGAATCCGTTGTGGGGAACGGGAAGAGCCGAATTTATTGGAACTATTCGTTCCAAACCCTCAGGCTCATAGAAGCTAATAAGCCGGATATAGTTCTTCTCGATCACCAGAACAAGCCATATTTGTCGTGGAGTCTTCAGTTTCTGAGACGAATATCGTCCGAAAAGAGGAGGAAAAACGGATATAATATCGAGACTTTCTGTACGAACTCCGCAGACTCTACCTAGACCACTCTGTCAAGATGGTTGTTCTGAAAATTGGAGTCCTTGGTGGAATGATGCCCCTTCCACTCTCGAATCTTAAAATCATACCGGCTCACCGCACTAAGGTAGAAATATTAGCCGGACAGATGCAGAAGGCTGTCATTCTTGACTCACTGCGCTTGCTGAAGGCACATGATTCTCATACCAAATGATCACTTACCACACGGTGTGAGGAAAGGTCGTTGGTTGATAATGCTGGTGCACCCTCCCGAATGAATCGAGGCTTCTGGGGATGTAGCCTGATCAGCCCCTACTACGATAGAAACGCAATAGTTTACGGTATTAACGAAAAAACTGTGTTGCCTTATGCTCCGAGGAATATTGAATCCGTCCGAATAAGAAGTGCCGAGTTTATTGGAACTATTAATTCCTCACCCTCAGGCTCATACAAGTTAATAAGCCTGATGTTGAGGAAATTACTCACAAATGGTTCGAGCCATATCTAATTGTCTTTCTTTTCGAGCAACAAAAAGACGATATACATACAAGTTAAATAAGCCTGATGTTGAGGAAATTACTCACAAATGGTTCAAGCCATATCTAATTGTCTTTCTTTTCGACCAACAAAAAGACGATATACATACAAGTTAATGAGCCTGATGTTGAGGAAATTACTCACAAATGGTTCGAGCCATATCTAATTGCCTTTCTTTTCGACCAACAAAAAGACGATATTCGGAAAAACGGATGAAGCATCGGGATTTTCTCTTCGAACTCTGCAGACTCTGTTACGATGGTTGTTCTGATTACTGCAGTCCGTGGTATCTCCACTACGGACTGCACCTCCACGGATAGGGCATCAGCCCTATCTACTCTCGAATATTAAGATGAAGCCAGTTTGCCGTATGAATGCTGAAATCTTGGCCGGACAAACGAAAAATCAATGAATGCCTTCATTTATCAATCAATAATACAAAAAAAATAAAAAACATGGAATGATGATGAATAGGCAAGGTTCAGCTGGAAAAATTATTTTTAAATATAACCTTTGGATGCCATTTTAAATAAGAAGAATTGAACACAAATGGTGTGTGAATATTGAAAACAAACTAAATTCTCGGAGATATTCTGAAATATACTTTATTGAATACCAACGCCAACCCATTGGCATCCTTTTCTGCTTCAAAACGTTGACAACAAATGTCACTTGAAGACTAATCACCTAAGTCCTGTCTTATGGATTAAAATTTTTAAAATCCGAATAGACACTATGGAGTTCATAGTTTTAGCACCATTCGAATTTTCCACCGTATATATTATCTTCCGGCCTAATCAAGACAAATTATTTTCAATATCTTGAATTTCACTTCGATTCAACTTACTTACAATACTTCAAGTCTATGAATTAAGTTGATACTTTGGAACGATTGTATATTATCTTGTATATTCCTGATTTCCTACGGAAAGTCTTTTAATAGACCTGTGGTTGATATAATCCAATTATAGGGATAACTTCTCCTATTCTTACCTTATTCAAAGTTCTTGGTCAGCGTAGTATATTAGTATTGATGCAAACCTTTGCTTTTTGCTTAATTTGCTCTTTTCTTCTTTCACTACATCTTTTGAGTTCTATATTCAATTGTACCCTGTTAAATCTATGACATTTTTCTAGCAGGTTTTCATTACTGGAACAATCCTAGATTACCTAATATAGGCATAGTAAAACATGTAGTGTTTTGTGAAAATCTCACGAAACGATCTTTTAGATGAAAGACACAACATACCCGATTCTAATATAAAATTCATCTTAATATTCAAAAAAAAAAAATTATAATGAGTTTCACATCTCCATAAAAACGTAACGTTCAACTCTAACGAAAAATCTTTCAAGTGAAAGAAAATACGTCCCTCTCCGTCTCCCGCGACAGCAACGACCTCTCTTCCACTCCAATATGCTAATGTCCGGCGTGATGTCGGATTGAGGTTATGAAAACGATGACGTATGCGTGAAGCAATATGGCCGACCCTATGCACTGGCGGTTAGAGAGCAGCAGCCGGGAGATGCGGTCGTCGGAATCCATTTGCGAGATTAAATTCGTGATTCATTGTAGCGGAATGGAGAGTTGTCACATATGTCGGCCCTGTCCCAGACTAAGTGGATAGTTACGTTATGTAGAAAATATTTTAAAGGCAAAAAGCGCGACCGCCGCTCGCTCGCCGCCGACGACGTGATTTACGTACGACCAGACAAAAGACTAACAAACCGCAGCCAGCTACGACTACTATCTGGAACTCAGAGTGAGCAGCAAAAAGTCACGGGGCTCGAAGTTTCCACAATATGCGAAAATATGTTCAGGACGAGGCAGGATTGTGTCTCAACAGAAATAATTTTGTCGAGATGCTGAGGTTGAATCAGACTCAAAACAATTCATGTCTCTTTTAAGATTTCTAGACAGCCCACTAAAGCACTTCTCAATATCAGTTTGGATAATAAAGAAAATGTAATAAGTACACATTTATCAACTATAGCCTAAAATAATGTCATCAAACTGATCTTTTCATCACGTCCTATATCCTCAAGGCTTTGGGAAGACAATAAGGTAGCTAGGAAGGACGAAAGTGAGTGAAAAACAAGCTTTTTGGATTTCTACTCCTCCATCATCGAACAAAAAAATTGATAAAGAAGAAAGAAAGAGTATAGCTTTAAAAGGGTCCTAACTCTGGAAGGGTACTTCCCGGAGTTGTATCCTGGTAGACCCTCTACAGCAGAAACAATGAGATTTCAATTGAATAGTCGATATTGAGGTTGTCCGATGTTCGATGTTCGCTTTAACTTTTCCGGGGCATCTATAAGTCAGCTATACTTGACGATACACTAGATTCAGAAATTATTTTTCTCCAGTTAGGGTGCATCATATTTTAAGCGTAAACCATTTGATGATTCACAAGGTATCCTAATCTTGAGGAAGCGACTTCCTAGCCTCTTAGAGAACTAGATCTCGCTCTTAAGCCGATGTTACAGGAAGAAAACTTGGGTTATTTAGTCAACGTCTATATATTCTGTAGACTCAGGATCGAATTTTTCAGTTACTTTAGAATACACAAAGATACCCATGAGTAGCTGGGGAAAAGAAATGCATCAGATCAGAGCCCCGCATTACCGTTACAAGGCATTCAACGACGAGAATGATCCGTGTGACACTGAGTGGAGTGTGGTAATGAATATTACTATAGTTCAGTCCCAACACCAAACCGTTATTTTCAACACCTCGAGACACGTGTTTCAATGACCAAGTGATCATCTTCAAGAGGAAGATTGAACCGTAAGATTGATGAATAGTTCTAAATAAAAGTTCGTGATGGCATATATCAACCTCTTATATGGTAGCCACTATTTGCAAAATACTAAGCCATAAATGCAATTAAATTTGATACTTTTTTAAAAGGAACGTTTGAAAATATCTATCAAATTCTTATATAAATTGATACATCGTTTTAGGTATTTAGTATAGATAAACTTTTCATCAGTTGGGACTTAATCGAAAATAACAACTTTATTAAACAAAAAAACTGAAATAACAAAGAAATAACATACAAGCAACAACCAATCATATAAAAATTGAAATATTAATAAAAGCTGAAAAATTAAAAATATTATTAACAAAAAATTAAAAAATAAAATTAAAAGATTTCAAACCAAGTTATGTCACGACGTTTCGATTGTTAGTATTCACAATCGGCTTCAGGTGATAACTGGACTTCCTCCGAGATCTGAGTATTTATAGATCCTTCGAGTGCTTTCACCTATCCCCTCTTCTCTCTTTCCCCTTCATTGGTTTTAGCGGGAGATGACCGTTTGGCGGGAGTTGGTCGTTTTTGCTTTTTAATTTTTTTCAGGGTTGTCAAATCAATATATATTATATTAGACAATGGAATTCCGAACTGATGAAATACACCACGAAACATTGTCAACCACCTTCAAACAAATAGATAAACTTTCTCTCTTACACTAAATAATTTGGATGAATCGTTTAAAAGTTATCAGGATAACATTAACTTGACGGAATGTAGCAAGCCATTACCCGTCGCGTCTACTGTAAGACGACGGGGGACGATGCGCGGGGGTAGAGGGGCGTCGCCGAGAACACAGGTAGACGTCGTTGACGGTTGTATTAGTTTAACGAATTTCTTTGTAAGTAACATAATTAGATACTCGTAACTATTCAGTACTTATTATGGTTTGCATTTTTTTCTGTATTTTCAATGTAAAAATATAAATTACCAACTGTTGCCCACTCTTATATCAACGTACAGCCGAGGCTAGCAAAAAACTAAAGATTACGTCCTCGAAATGTGATGAACCCTCCAAAACTCCTGCAATTCTACAGAACATCTCCGAAAAACGTTTCGATGAAATATGTTCCATTAGTTAATATATTTAGCGAACTCCAATCGACACTTAGAAGGAGAGGAGTGGGGTAGTGGCAGACTCGCGACTCCCTCTTCCCGAAAATCTCTCTTCATATTCATAACCATGCATCGCGTTGCAAGGAGTGCAACTTTTGTTTAATCAATCTAATAGAGAGAGGACCGAACGATGCCAATAACTTAACACTGTTCTCGATGGTTCGGTCCATCCACCCTAATATTCCGATCATTTCGACCGGTTCATAGTACATGGGCCACTATCTGTAAAGGGAGAATTGCGTTACGGAAATTTATTATGATCACATAAAATAGTGATTTAATCGTTCATTATTATTCGTTATTAAATAATCTCATAACTAGAAAATTAAACACAGGAGTGGGCGAAGGTGAAACGTCATTCATATTGAAAACCTCGAAATATCATTACATATCGACATATCATTAGCTAACAGATCTCTGTATGAGTTGAAGTTCTGTAACTTGAAGTAATACCTTCTCATAATGTGTTGCGTTTTTGTAAAATTTTATAGTGAAAATTTCACGATTAAGTGATTCTTAAATATTTTCTCAGAAAGATTGAGGAAAAGAGTTATTGTGAAGCTACAGCTGAATGGACTACAACTTTAGGAAAAGAATAATATGCGCAATCATCTTGGGTAAAGCAGCAGTATAACAAACGACTATATTAAGGGGGAAACTTATCCCCACTTTTATAAAAACTTATGTAATAGTTGCTATGTATTTTAGAGATCATAATAGACAGAGAGTAACCTAATAATAAATATCCTGGGGAAAAAATGTAAATGTAATTTCTTCAATTTCTCAAGCAGTAACTACGAATTGCTCCCAGTTTACAATCAATCCATACTCGAAAAACATTAGCTACTACCTAATTTCTGATCGTATGATCAATCCGTTCAAAAGACCGGATTCAACCATGGATAAATCAGGTACTAGTGAAAATGCATAAATAAATTTATGATTATTATTGGTTATCAGAGGTGAGTTATTTGAATGACGAGTATGTCGATCTTTTCTCTGATGGCTTCAACTAGATAACTCTCCGTACTAAGAAGACGAGTGTTAATTCCTTTCATCTAGGTTCAACCAATTTGTGTTTGCATTGTACTGTTTATAATAAACGTAATACCAAAGATTTGAATTTGTTTGATTTTTATCATTTCTGCTTCGTTCGCCACTACCATCTTTTTCCCAGTGAGTTGTTAATTTTATAGATTCAGATTTTATAGATTCGAAAATTCTTTGAAAATCATCTCACAATTTTGCCCTGAAATTTTTTTATAAAAAAATTTCCGAAAGTGAAACCTGAACTTATTTCAACCACTTTAAAATAATCTTGGGTGAAATCATGATATCTTGAGTTGACCTCAGATTGTATCAAGTCTATTTTTGGAAGAAAGATATGGTCTTCAGGATAAATGTGAATTTAATCTAGTTTTCTAGAATCAAGAAGGGTACCAAAAAACGAAGCTGCATTTTCTCTTCACTAATTATCTGATTGAGAAAGAATTATGCTTTAAAATCGTGGGTTTTGTCTATAACACTGATGAAAGTGAAAAAACCACTATAACTTTCAACAGCTATTGCGTGAATAAAATAATCATTTTTCAAATTCTGTAATTTTCGTAACTTGGAACTTTTTCCTGATAAGGCAGCAGCATCGGCTTTCGGCAGGATACAAACATACCGTTTTCCATTGAACTGTATCAATAAATTTTAATATCAAAAAGATAACACTGTGATTTAAAAATCAAAGAGAAGGTGAACCATGAACTGCAAATTATTATTCATTGTGGTGAACAAATTTTATTGAAACATAACTCTTGAATATCTTTGAGAAGTTTTTGTAAAGTTCCATTACAGAACAGTGAATTCAATCAACTTCCTCCCTAATCACGTTGAAAAAAAAAAACATAAATAATCCACATTTGATGTTTTTCCCCTCTGTGTCTTGAAATGAAATCCATAGATTATTCTCACTACTAACCAAGTAGTAACCAAGTAGTAGGTATATATAGATAATATGAACAAATCATCCATTATTTCAATGAATTCCAATTTTTTCTGCATACCAATACGGATTTCGAAAGAACTCCTCAACAGAAACTATATCTGTTGGTTCAATTCAAAATATTTATAAAAATCTGGATATAAAATACTTGACCATAGGAATATTTTTCAGTTTTTAACGGGTAGTTTCAATAAAATCAACCCTAAACTTGTATAAACTTAATTACAAAAGGACCAATAAACTCCTACCTCTTTTATCACTATTCGCAATTCACAATTCGAAAAGATTAAAACTGATGAGAATTCCTCCGAGTCATATCTATTTATTTTGAGATCTCATCAAGAAATGCTCAGTTCATTGATGTTCCCCGTTATTTCTGTTTCTCATAATAGGAATTGCAAAAATATTAATTATTATATTATTTTTTGTAAATAAATCGCCTTAAATGATTTGTTGAAAAAAATTGGTCCATACTTAATGAAAATTCATATGAAAGTTTCATAGTGAAAATTATACAATAAACTGTATTGATTAGTTTTAAATGATTCGATTGGGCGTTTTCCTTTGCTTGGATTTTCAAGCAGTATTTTCGAAACATACTGTGTGAAGCGCTCAGTTCATTTTCACTTTCAAAAAGAAGATATTTCTATCAGCCCATGGACTATGGAAGAAGAGATAATCAATGTGGAAAATATGGCCCGGTCATATATTATCATAAAACGTCATTTAGTAGATTTATTAAATCATTTCTCGAGAATGAATCTGGTTATATGTGAGGTGATCATTTTCAAAAGATACTTATGGCCATTTGTAGTTTTTACAATGAGATCGATTCGCTTTTCGAAAGGGCAATAACGATAAATCTTTTTATATGGAACAAATTCGATATTTCACATAATTATGTTTGCTACGTCTGAATAACCAATGAATATGTTGAAATAATTGAGTTGTGTTTGAAAACAATTCATAAAAGTGGATATATCGATGTTATTCAGCTAGAATATTTGATTTTCGACGCCAAAATGACTTAATTTTAAATAGATTATAAATACAACAAAATATTACTAACTGAATAAATGTTCTGCTTTTTACTAGAGACGCTGCAGCTTTATACATTCGAAGTATCTTCTATAATGATGTTAAATTATACGAGTAGAAAGTACTTGCTGAACTGGAGGAAATAACCTTGTGCAAATGAAAGAAAATGTTGAAACATTTGATTTGAGCAGTGCCATGAAATTAGATTATTATTTAACGTTACAAATGGAACCGTTTATTTTTAATGAAGCTCATGATACCAATTGCAATTGCAACAACTTTTTCATATCGAAAATATATGTTGCGGAAAACTATCTTGCAAAAAAAAATTACGAAACAATACTGCTTTTCATTTACTCATTAAATAGTTGTAATTTTGATAATTCAGTTACATGAAAAATGATTTGTTGGGATTATCTCATGGCATATTTGGAAACTAACTATTTGAAATATAAGAGAAAATCAATCAAATTGTTTTCGTCCAAATCTTTCAGGATAAATCACCCTGCCCGCACATCACTGGCCATTTCCCAATTGCCTTATTGAAAATAAAAATAAAAATATGTTTTATTTCCATTACGAATATGACAGGAATCAATGTCCACCATCAGTCTTCGATAAAAAGTTTTAAGGAACTGGATATAGTAATAGGTAGTTTGTAAACTTGATAGATAGCTTGCAAAGACATGACATCGATATATATTATAAGAAACGTTAGTATGGCCACTAATAGATGAATATAAAGTGCATTCCATTTAAAACGAGCCATTCTGAATAACTTTTGGTACAATGATTTTCAGGAAAAATAAAAAAACACGTCACACGTCAACCATAGTACACAGGGGGACACCCCCAGAGCATGTCACCATTTTTTTAAATGGATCAATTGTTTTGCATTATCAGATGTTCCATGATGAACAGATTTCAAGAAAGTTGAATATATTATGGTCAGAAGCTCATAGTTTGGAAGCTAAAAATTATTTGAGTTGAAAACGAGCCACCCTGAATGAACTTCTGTACAATCTGTTACCTATGTTTCATAGGTGTTTTTGTGAATTATACTTCAAAAAAGTCTTATTTCACCTAGTTAAGTTTGAATTCGATATTCTCTTCATTTTCTGCTTTTGTGAATTGTTGAGAAGCAATAGTTTATACTGTAATGAATCTGAAGCCGGCCCTGACAGAGCGAGAAAACACATGACTCATCGAGAATGTATCCGCGAAGCCTACGCGAGTAATCTGGAAACGTGTC
>WOGN01004106.1:0-13567 GCA_015342105.1 Leptinotarsa texana
TAGTAATGCTTGCCAGATTGCATATAGTTCTGCTGTGAAAACACTCGCTTGATTCGGTAAGGTCCAGAAGTGGGTTGATCCCAAACATGCGAAAGCACTTCCAGTTCCTTGCTCAGTCTTCGATCCATCCGTGTATACTATATAGCTATTCGGGTATGTGTCAATTATTCTTTTGAATTCAGCCCTGATCACCGTTGGGTTGATTTCCTCTTTGTTGAATACAGAACAATCTGAGTTGCTTTCAATCGGTTTCATTTCCCACGGGGGAGACTCGCAGAATCCTGGCTTGTATGTATCTGGAAAACGGGTATCCATTGAGGATAACAGTTCTTTCAGTCGTACACCGGTTGGGCGGGAAATAGTAGGACCTCTTGCGTAAATGGATTCGTCTTCCTCTATAAACATAAATGGAAAATGCGGGTGTGATGGTTGGGAACAAATTCTAATCCCGTATGCTGCTATTCTTCTGTATTTAAGTGGCGGTATCCCTGCTTCGCAACACAATGATTTAAGCGGACTAGTCCGGTAGGCCCCCAAGGCCAGTCGGAATCCAGTACAGTGGATTGAATCTAACACTCTGAGAGTGGAAGAATGAGCTGCACCGTAGTCCATCTTAGACATCACTAGAGTTTTATATAGTTGCACTGCGATGTCTCTATCACTTCCCCACCTAATCTTGGCAGCTGCTCGCACAGGGTTCAAAGCCTTTTTGCCATCTTACGGCTAAGTCATTGATGTGAGATTTCCAATGCAGTTTTCTGTCTAGAATCAAATCAAGAAATTTGATTGTTTCAACACATTCAATGTACTGGTTTTGTAATTTCAGTTTTGGGTCATTGTGAATATTGCGTAGACGACACAAGTGTCATATCATATGTCAAAGAAAATGGCGACCATGTGTTCTCGTTTCACGAAGCTACCTTGGATTAAGTGTTCTAAAAGTGTGAGCTGGTCGACTGTAGACCTAAAGCATCGAAAACCCGCTTGATATGGTGAGATGTTTTTACAGTGAGTTTTTACTCATACAACAGATGAATGATATTGGTCTGTAGTTCGACAGCAATTTCATATCTTTATCTTGTTTGGTAACAGGAATGATGATAGCTTCCCTCCATTTATTGGGATATATCTCTTCTAGCCATATCCTGTTATATAGTTCCAGAATGACTGTTTTTGCTTTTAATGGGAGTTTCTTTATGAATCCATAAGGAATATTGTCGTTACCCGGAGCAGATTTTTTTGTTTCATTCAATGTAATCTCAAATTCCTTCAGCTTCAAGGGTGTATTATATTGTGATGTAGCCAATTCATTGAAGTTGAGTGGAGTTTTAAATTCTTGTTTTTGTTGTGCGAATTCCGGACTCTAATTGTTTGAACGACTGGTTTCCTGGAATTGATCAGCAAGTGCTTCTGCAATGTCATTGTCGTTGGTTATTAACTGCCCATTCACGATGAGGGCTTGTGAAGGACTTGAAAAGTGTTTTCCTGTCATTGCTCTTATTTTATTCCAGATTTCAGATAGCGGTGTATCGCTCTTCAATGATGATACAAAGTTTCTCCATGTTTCTCTCCTACTGATAAGTATCAGTTTTCTAGATTTTACTCTTGCTTTTTTGAGTAGGAAATCTTTTGAATATGTTGCATTCGTGTTTTTTTATCAGCAATTGCTTGGGCTATTACATAGTTCCACCATGGGATTAGGACTTTATTTTGTCCTGTCGGGTGGTCATTGGAATCGACGTTTCCGCGGCTCTTATACTATTTGCCTTGTAACCGATTCTACTGCCTTTTCAACTGTATCATTAGGTAAGTATACTTCCTCAGTTTTCATTTCATATAAATTCCAGTGAGCTCTTTTCAGTTACCATCGCTTTCCAGGGTAGTCTTTGACCGTTCTGCCGCGAATTCAATGGAAATTGGAATATGATCACTTGAGAGGTGATCACTGAGGCATTGCCATTTCAGGAACGGAGTAAATTCCAGTGAGCATAAAGAAATATCTATCGCTGAGAGACATCGACATTGACTGTTCAGGTAAGTGCCTTCACCCGTATTCAGAATATTCAAGTCGAATTCGTTGATAATTTCTTCAAATATCCTACCCCTCATGTCCTTATTGGTAGAACTCCTTATAGGATTTTGTAAGTTCATGTCACCTAAAATAATGAAAGGTGTTGGGAGCTGTCTGATTAAGTCTACAATGTCATCACGGTTCCATGCAAAGTCGGGCAAATATAAGTTACATATTGTTAAATTATAACGATATTCATTTCGTATGGCTATAGCCTGAAAGTCTGTTTGCAGAGTAACAGAAGACGTAGGTATGTTTTCTTTAATTAAGTTTATAACCCCTCCGTTATTTATAGCCTCTTAAATTGGAATTTTTTTTGGTTTCAGGTGCGATTCTTGAATACAGATAATGGAAGGAGCCCTCTCTATCATAATTTTTTTCAAGTCACAATAGTGGTATTTTAATCCGTTACAATTCCATTGTAACTACTGAGCCCCTCCACCACGTCAAGGTCCCATATCTCCAAGGAGGGGACGATTATTATTATTATCATTATTATATCTATGTGAAATAGCCCTATTATCAGGATTTCTCCTGGTGAATTACTCAGTGACATTTCGATAACTCCTTACATTATCATCGAATAATCATGCATCCAAAGCATCAATTGAAAATGTAGGTCTGCTCTCTAACGATAATTCTAATTTCGAAAGCATATTAATCTTGTTCCTATAGTAGCTACCAATCACTGTGATACCGTTCAATTTGATCCAATGATTTTTCTCATGTAAGTAGCAGTTCGTCAAATTGTACCAAATGTATGAATTATCGAAAACTCATATTCAGGTGATTTTACCAAAACTTTGATTTACTCTATTGTAAAGTAAATTAGTTTCCTTATAAATCACATAAACTACAACATTTTGCTGTTCTTAGGATCTGCAGATCTGAGGAAACTTAAAAACTGAATTTCACGTAAACCTAGTTGCAAGCAACAGCTAGTTATTGAATGGATTTGGCACATAATGACAAATTGCTCCAAAATGAGAATCATCGGGTGAAACAAAAAAGACTTCAGTTCACCCACGAGACACGGGATCATCTATACTGTTATACTCATACTACGGTTCATTTTTTTTTCAATTTGCTTACGACTATTTAAAGTTCAGATTTCTCGTACCCAAAACAATCACAGTTTTCAGCAATCACAAATGTTTTTATCAAATAACTATTGTATTGACATTATGAGATGTATTTCTTATGGAATTTTTGTTCAACTGAAATTACCATAAAATATTTCTCTTCTAAAAGATATACAGTATAAGATTTATATGGCTTTCTATTATTATTGTTCTGTGAATTACAAAAAAGGTTGGCTAAAATGCATAATATATTATGCAGTTAAAGAAAGGAATTCAACGAATTGCATTTGGATGGGCACATGGTTCCCGCATTCAATCATAACTCACCTCTCTGGGTGGGGAGTGGTTATTGGTTGATGATGCTGGTGTACCCTCCTGAGGCTATGAGGACAGGGTCCAACTAGCCTAACCTTCGAAAAAAGAGAGCCACTGCGCTCTGCAAATCATAAGCCGACTGCTGATCAGGAAGGACATTAATGAGCATCCGCAGCCACTTAGTCAGATCATTCAGGTCTAGCACAGTTCGCATCTTTCTGTACAGAGCGAATCGGAGATGGCGGTGATCGCGCAATGAAATGGAACGAAACAAAAGATTCCGCTTATATATGTCAGGCAGCTAAATTGCATATTCAAAAAACTCTGAGGAAATGGATCGCACCTTGTTACCATTGTTAATGCGAGAGGCTGAGAACGAAAATATTAACCTCAACTGAGTTTTCGGACATCATCCTGTGTGTGTTCATGATCATGCATACTATCGAATATAACATCTTGAATTTTTTGTCCTTCGACATTTGTCAAAAGTAATACACATAATTTCAAAAGAGGGGTATTCGAAAATAGTTTTGCAGATCTTGAAAATGAAAACGGATTTTCATGCGAAACGTTAGCCGTTTTGGATGCTAAAGCTGTTAATCATAACTTTACAAAATCCACAATTCTAACACTGACACAAGCGGATGGTTCAATGGCAACAACGGTCATGAAAAAAGCAAATCTACTATCTGAACAATTTGCGTCCCACAGTTAATTTTCTGGAAAAGGCACCACCCAATATTCCCACTCTAGAGTCCACAATGCCGGAAATTACTTTTAGACAGCGTCTTGTTAGGCAAATTTTGAAACAGCTCAATATCAACAAGGCGTCTGGCCCTGATGAAGTGCCCATCATCGTAATTGAAAAGTGCGCAAATGAACTTGCACCAGTATTTTGCAGACTTTTCAACTTGTCTCACAAGAAAGGGGTTTTTCCTTCTTGTTGGAAGATTGCACGCGTTCAGCCTATTCCCGAAAAGTGCAAGAAAAATCTTCCAAATAACTATAGACCAGTCGCTTTCCTATTATTGATATCAAAAATCATGGAGAAAGTCCTCAAATATTTGGAAGTCTTCAACATCTTGAGCGATCGATCATCAATATGGCTTTCGGAAACAAAGATCAACAGGCGACCTTCTTTCGTATGTCACCCATATTTGTAATAACGTAATAAAGAAACATGGAGAATCAAGAGCTATTGTGCTTGATATTTCTAAAGCCTTTGACTGTGTATGGCATGAGGGTTTGCTGGCCAAACTTCGATGCTATGGCTTGTCGGGTAATTTTTGTGTCTGTCGAATACCATCAACGCTGGTGTTTCCCAGGGATCCACATTGTTTCAACCCTCTTTTTATTGTATATCAACGACTTATCGAAAAAAAGGAAGAAGCCTCGTCATTCCATTTGGATTTCAAGACATCGGCTACAAAGGCACATCTTCACCGGCAGCAGTAGGTCGCATATCTTAATGAGGATCTTGAAGTGATTTCGAATTAGGGTGAAACTAACCAGGTTCAACTCAATGCCACAAAAAGCCGGACAAACATATCTCGGAATCGGATATACTAATGTCAGGACAAACAATTCTGCTTCGATGAGTTTGTTGGGGGTTAAAATGGACACCAACATGTCTTGGCACAATCATGTCGCTGCAATTGCAAAGGCGGCTTCTCAGAAGCTTGGAACACTGTTCCGAACCAGAAAACGGTACACACCCTAGCAACTTTTGATACTTTATAGAGCTTGGATTAGACCTTTTTTGGAGCATTGTTCTCATGTATGAAGCTTCGCCTCTAAGCATACCGTGAAGCTGCTGGATTCCATCCAGAAAAGACCCATCCGCCTGATTGGAGACGCGAACATCACTTGCAACTTGATAGTCTGGAACATCTCTTCTATAGATACTTTCTCAAAAAGTGTTCAAGTGACTTGGCACATTTGATTTCATCAAGAGCGGTACCTATCAGGAGTACGCGACGGACTGTACACCTCGAACTTCACTGTTTAGGAACTCTTCCGTTTGGAGAACCGCGTTTATATGGAATAAATTTCCTGAGAACGTTTTCCCAAATGAATTTAATCTCCAGCGTGAATTGCCACTTTCACACAGGCACCGCTCCTAGAGCCCCTTGAAGATTTTCCTATAGTGCTTGTGTTTTGTCTTCAAGAAAAAGAGTACATAAATTGTATTGTGATTCTTTTTCCAAACAAACTTCATACTGGCCAAACGGAAATAATGTTCTTCAAAGGAGTAAAATAATGTAAGAATAGGATTTCGAATGAAGGGATCAATTCAACATTCGCAAATCATCTTTCAGCAAAAGGGCACGAATTCATCAGCTATTAGGTAGTAAAAGTCATTATGATTCAAATTACTGTAACAAATGAATAAGAGGCATTATGTAGAAATCAGTTTACCCAGTTCTGAAGATGACTGTGTAGTGCAACATGTGTTGCGGTTTTAAAACCTCACAATGAAGTGTTTGAAATACGTTAAAATGGATTACCATCAAGTATTGGTTTCAAATAGTTGTCGAACACAGTAAGTGATCATTTCGCATACATCGTAAATAAACAGTGAAGCGTTGTATTAACTGGAGAAAACAAGGGCATTTCTTCTTATGAAAATGCCATCTATAGGATTGAGGAAACTCAAACGTTCATTATTCGTAATGAACAAAAGGGTCCTCAAGGTAGAATATTACAAAGCCAATCGTTTTACGTCTACCCCTGCAGATTTTTTTGAAAGCAGTAATTTGTCAAGCTTTTATGTTATATTTTGCCTAGTAAGCACCCAGTGTTTCGATGCATACAAGGCACTACCTCAGTCAGTTGTTTGAGTCAGTCAATGACTGAGTCCGTTGTTTGATTCAGTCACTGACTGACTCAAACAACTGAAAGTTTGGTTTGGTGGTTTTGAAACTGGTTTCGAAAAGACAACAAATGATCTTCCGAAGTGATTTTGCTCAAAACATTGCATTGAGGAAATGTATTTGAAGAGTTTGAAACTATAAGAAGTAACACATTTATGTACCAGCCAAAAGAAAATGTTTCATATCAGATAATTTCCAACAGAAACTAATTATATGATCATTATATTATTATATGATTATCAATTATCAAAAATATGTCTGACAGTTCATTTCGATCTTTATGGGTTGTTTCTATGTGTACTCTGACGTATGTTCTACTAACGCGCGTGTTATTTTCTGCGGGCCTATGTTTTTACATTCATGAATTATTTCATCGTTTATCGTTAAACAAACGTTGAAATACAAGACATTAGTCAAATTTATAATATTCCACCCAGTGTTTGTTTGAAAGATAGCAAGATATAATTTATGTTTCTCAGAATGACTAAACTGATTAAAACTAAAAGTTTACATTTCAACGATGCCAAGAAAATCAATGTAAGATCTCACAAATAGATGACTTACTGGAATTGCTTCAGGACGTAAAGATGAGCAAATCTAGTTGTTCCTCTGAGATGCGCGAACGATAAAGAGATATAGTTTTCGTCAAGAAGAATTTCGATTCCGGATAGATTACCGTCTTCATCATCTGACACGTCACCCTCATATTTCTGTTAAGATACAGTGTCGCTATGTAAATGAATAATCAGATCATCCACTTTGATGTCTATCATTGGTTCATTCCACATTAATCGTTCTCAAATTTCTTATCACGTTCACAATGAGTTTTCCATTGCTCGGTAGAAAACTATTCAAAAAAATCGTCGCTATATTGAAAAATCGTTGTAGAAATTGAAAGTAATATCTTGATTTGGCACATAATATTTTTCCATCTCAAACCAACACAAGTGAATTCAAATCCGGGTAATTTAGTGGTAATCGTACAACATTGTAGTTTTCTGCTAGAGAGAGCTGATCTAATTCATACCGCTCGAATTACTGCTTATAGTTGTTCATGAGAGCATAGAATTCAAGATTCAGCACGTTTTTTTTCCAAATAAAATCTGATAACCATGATTACGTATCGCCTTTTTTCGTCTATGTCGTTAGTATTTTGTCGATTTGTTCATTATGATATGGATCATTATCGATCATCACAACGTTTCCTAATTGTAAAATCGGAATCAGCTGTTCACACACCCATTTCTTATAATTATCGAAACTTATCGCGTTCTGATAATTATTTGAATTACAATTTGATTCTCTTCTAATATCATTAACGTAAAGTTAGCCACAGATTTCTAGCCACAAATTCTGGCGTAAAGAAACTCTTACATGGGATAGATGATCAAACACAGACGGTGTGGTAGGATTGTTTTCCATCCTTACCTTCTTACGCTAGTCATTTATTGAGGTAATAATCAGGTAGAGACGTAATCCGATATGAAGCCTTAAATTATTTATTCACAATGTATGCAAACACTCAATGTATTTCGGTACATGTCTGAGATGATATAACCAATTTATTTGACCCTTAGAGACAGGAAAAAATAATTCTTGAGGAGACTCTCAGCGATCCACCCGAATCATTTTCAGGAATTCTAGAGTTTCTCAAGACTGGTTATTATTATACAGATTGGAATCAATTTGTTTTCCCGCAAGAATAACGATCGGTCAGTTACAAAAGTGTGGCTGGGACAAAAATAATTGTTCAAAAAATGTATTGAATGTTCGACCAAGACATCAGAGTTTACACATATCGTCAGTGATGTAACAATATCTCCTATCTTCCAAAAAATGAAAAATTCAGTTTTCCTACAAAGTTATTTCTAACGACACTGCGCATGATTCAAAAACCACCTAACTTGCAAAAACTGTACTGTTGTCAAGTTTCTTCGTGAAAGCAATACCTCCTATCTTTTACGCTCTCATGTATCGGGCTAATACCGCCATCTTTTTGAGTGTATGAACCTGAACAGATCGTTCGCTGAGCTCACATTGTATTTTGCAAAAATTAAAAGTTTTTCGAGAGAAACTGGTTGTGTAGTGTTGTTCTAATCTGTATTCCACGGAAAAGCCAGTGAGTACATAATTTTTTCAGGTCAGGTTACATTTTATTTGATCAGAAATTTTCAAAACATCATTCGACATCCTTTTCTGGAATGCATGTGCCTAGTTTCAAAATGGACGTTTCAAGAAGTTTTCCGAATTATTTTTATTTTCTGTCGTTCATTCAATGATTGCTCAGTAAGATGTTAGGAACAATTGAAAAAATCACAAATTCGACCTGTAGATAGGAAGTTTTTTTCAGACTGACTACATCATGAGTTCACGTACGTTGAATATTCTGAATGTAGTTTCTAAAGATACGCAAAATAATATTGTACTCGTGCCAGAGCTTCCCAATCAATCGCTTCTAGTACAAGAGCTTCTCACATAAAAAAATGGTTTCGTGATGAATATCAATGACATTCCGATTGTCTTCGAAGATCATTTAGTGTCAACAATTTCTTGTGGAAATATCCAAAGCCATAATCAAACCTCTGACCAAGTTATGGTAGAAAATACCAACCAGAGTTCGAGTCATCCTAACGGAAGCATTCCTTATGCAAGTGAGAAAATAATATCCTCAAATTTGAAATCTGAAAATGTTTGAGACTCCTTTCACTTCAAGCATATCATGTATTTCTAAGAGAATAGTGGAAGAAAATTGTGACTCCGAAAGATGTTCTAGTGGGTCTGTTTATGAGCCGGAACAAAATGGTTAGTCGAGTCCCAGGGCGGCAGGAAATCAATTTGCCTGAGACTCAGTTGGAGCAGCCCATGTATGGAAATATGGAAGAGGGTCATAAAAGGAAGAAAAAAGCTATCCAAGCAGAGTGAAAAAAAAAGGAATACAAAATTGCGTGAACAGGGGAAAGAGTACTCAGGATACAGCAGGAGTAGAGATGGAAGAATTAAACAAGATAGTATGAGATCTGAAAGAAACATGAGACAAGCATGCAATTCGCGTTTCTGTAGAAAATCTTTCAAAAGACAATTTGGTGCATTTTCCGAGAAAAAAAGGGGAGAACTTTTCGAACTTTTTCTGGTCGTCATTAAGTTGGGATCATAAGAAAATTTATGTTTGTTCGCAAGTATCAGGAGTGTAAACCCACAAACAAACTGCTACTCTAAATGGAATATCTCGTAGAGAAGGAAGTTTCAATTACACGTTGAGCAATGGCCAAGTAAATGTACCTGTGTGCAGGGAGTTTTTCTTAAGCACATTGGGCCTTCGACTTTTTACTGTACAAAGCTGGGTGAAACAAAGTATAAATAGAATGCGAGAAGAAAAACAACAAGTTAAAAGAACAGAATGAGTATTTGAATGCTTTATTTGAAGAATTACCTAAACAACCGTCCCATTATGTTAAGAAGATGACGTAACACCTTTGGGAAGATACGTCTTTGAAAAAATATTTAAGGAAAAAATCTGTGTTTGTTCTCGCCAAAAAAGGATCGTTGTGATATTTGTATACAGTATGAACATAAAAATATACGAGATGATAAATGGAAATATCACATCGATAAGAAAGAGAAAGTTCGCAAAGAGAAAGTAAACGACGTTAGAAAAGCTGGAGAAAAGAAGTGCATTCTATTAACAATGGATTCGCAGGCAGTGAAAGTAGCTCCTTATTTAAATGCCACTTCCAATTATTTTTGAAACAAAATTATCATGTCATGACTTCAATGTATACAATGTTGAAGATCAAAAAGTGTCTTGCTACTGTCTCAGAAATTGATGCAAACCTCAATACTTTTACTTTTGTAACTTGTTTATTAGACTATATCACAAGAAACTGTTTGCATCGAAAACTTCCTATTATCATCTATAGCGACGGCTGTACGTTCCAAAATCGGAATGCAATCATGTCTAATGCCCTTCTTAACTTCTCAACTCTTCACAAGGTAACGATTATGCAGAAGTTTTTAGAAAAAGGTCACTCACAAATGGAGGTAGACTCAGTACATAGCTGCATAGAGAGAAAATTGAAAAATCGCAAAATTGATTTACCTAGTGACTATTCAACGGCAAAAAAAATGCACGACAATACCTGGAGCATTATAACGCTATAAAATTAGAATAAGATTTTTTTAACGATTACTCAAATGTAGCAAATTCTCAATATCCGTCTATAAGGCCCGGAAAAAAGTCATCAGATCCTACTGTTACATACTTTGTTGTTACAAAATACTCAGATGGTGATTTACAGATCAAATTAGATGTCGGTAAGGAATGGAAATCGCTGCCTTTGAGAAGAAAAACTGTAGGTCCTGACATAATATATCCTCAAGCGTATACTTTCCAATTGCCACTGAAAAAAAGAAAGTGGTTACACTTGCAAGCATTGAAAAGTGTTATTCCAAAAGACTACTGGTCTAACTATGATAATCTTCCTTATATAAACGATAGTTAGTTTGATGTCTTCGATATCGAATTCATCTTAATTTAGGAAAACTTCTCTGTACAAGTGTTACTGAAGTTTTATTGACGGGTATTAAATTCATTTCAATACCTCCTAACTTCAATATTTTAGACGCAATATCTCCTATGTGAATTATGAATACTAAAAATCTTGAAAATACATGGAAATATAAAGTTTTATTTTCTTTTTCAATGGTATATTTGCATAAAAAAACTTAAAATCGATATTGTCAGGATAATAAAAACATTTTTATCACTTCCTATAAAATCATATCAAAGGAAGATAGAAGGTATTGTCACATCACTGACGAATTCAATTTCTAACTCTGTGTCATGAAATGTGGGCCCTGCTAGAGTTTCTTCAGTTTTGAAATAACGATAACAACGTGCATATTTTCATGCATTCATGTTTGAAAAGAAGGCTTCCATTTTTGCCAAGTATTCTCCTTCCATTTCATTTGATGAAACATTATCAATTTATTTAATCTACTAGAGAATATTACACAGCAATTTTTCTGTAAAACAATCGAGATTAATAGAATATTCTCGCACAAAACATGCACAGATTTCAGCACTCCATTTCTTTATCTCTTCCATTGGATAGCCGCTATAGAAATTTCCCTTTTCATTTCTGGGAATGCATGAAAGAACTCTGATTAAAATATGATGAACACAAAAAACGCTCAAATTCCTATGAAATATGGCTTCATGAATTCACGAATATATGGAATTGTCAACCTATATAAAATATGTTCAAAGGAAAATTTTAATATCTACTGAAAAACCTGTAGGTATCGCATCTCTGTTCTCCGACGTAAAGGCCCGTTCAGAGGAGTATTTCATTTTAATTTTAGTAATTCGGAAAAATTTGAATTAAACGCACTGGGATGAAACGAGAGTAACAGATTATATTTCCCTTATGGGTCGTCGTCAGATGGCATCTTTCCTTTGTTCCTCTTCTCTGGCCGTAGGAGATTCAAATTAAGAATATTCCTATTCGATATTTCAATTAGAAACAGAAGATTGTCTCCCAATAAAATGTAAAACAAGAAGATTCTGATTCTTCAACTATCGTAGAAATTTAAATCGATTCAAATGTATCCATTTCTTCTAGATTGAAATAATGGAATATAATATAGCTGATCAGTATCCATTGTATTGCTGAACAGTTGATGGAAATTTCTGTTGATAATGATTTGCTGAAAGGAAAAATACAGTCAAATTGAAAAATTCTTGGTCGCATGGGTGAAATAAACAAATGAGTTACATCGAAATATTCAACACTCAACTTCTGTTCTTTAAAGGTTTACATTTTCATAAAAGACTTTCACGAATGCAAGTGCCAATGCTGGAATACACAGTTATTGAATATATCAAAAATCAACCCAATGTTGTTCATTTGGCTTATAATATTAGTGATTAGTTTTATATCCGTGTAAACTCTTTTTGATTTTGAATACTTCAGTTATGTAATTCTTTCATATAATCTCATACTTTTATAGTAATAAATCAATTTTAAATGTTAAGGGGATGTACTCAATTGAATGTTTTTAATTAGTGTATATTAGGGATTCTTATTTGAAATCAACTACTGCTACTACTACTACATATAATGTTTCTTGATACCTACCATTGTAATTCGAGTTACTAAATGATCACACTTCATACACTTCAATACAATTCAGTTATTTGAATTTCTCATCCGTATCAGATTTCTGTACACATCAGAATGTATAATCAGACTTCCGTATTTGAACTATTATTCATTTATGAAATGTTTGCAGAATGTCTTTGAAGATCACTGGGTTCAATGAGTGAATGAGAAAATACAACAGAATAAATATGCCTATAATTTTTTCGTCATAGTGTCACATCAAGTCACATCAACTCGCTCATGAAAAAGGTTTTCATTCTTAATTGAAGAGCGTGCTTTTGAAGATGAAAGGGACTGAAAGTTTGGCCCTTCAGAAAGTTATAGAGCCAGTTTAGGGCATATGAGCACTCTACATTTCACAGGAATATTCAGAAATAGACGGGGACTTATATACAGGGTGTAACTAAGTGAGTGTGAAACATTTAAGGTGGTGATTCCTCATCGAAAAAAAGATAGGATCTTTCATATGAAGAAGTTTTATTAGAGCATCGCTTGTTAAGATACAGCCCCTTAAAGGGGCTGTATCTTAACAAGGGATGATAATTTTTTTCACAAGCACTGAAAAAGTTACAATATTGAAATTGGTTTACCCCAAGGTTGTAAGGGGTGGAAAACGCAAACCCTAAAATGTATTTCCAGTGTAACTTTCTGTCTTATTATTTATTTACTATTCAAAAATTTATTACCGAAAGCCTGTTTTATTCTAAACAAAAAATAATGTCTCTTGGGTTTTTGCCCAGTATAAACCAATTCGCAGCAGAAAAGAATTTTAGGAACAACTACAGAAATACATCGTCATAAATGCGAAAACACGAAAATAATCCATCTAGTAGATCGCTATTAGCGATAGTGACAATTAAATTGGTATGACACTGTCAGTTTGTGAATTTTCGAAATTGAATCAATACTAATTGTGTGTTGTTGTTCTGTTCTTAATTTGTTACTTTAATAATTCATTTGTTACTTGTCTACACAATCAAAAGGCTTTTGACCACAAAATACTCTTGCGAAAACTACATTGCTACGGTTGTGAGGTTGTTACCTTGGATTGGTTCGAATCCTACC
>WOGN01004107.1:0-14484 GCA_015342105.1 Leptinotarsa texana
GGTAACGAAGGATTTTAGGAAAGAAAGTTATATGAAGTACTGGTGATATTTTGACCCCATCTATACATTCCCGAGAAGAAAAGAGGAAGTCCAGGGACACCCTGTAAAGAAAAAATTTGTAATTGTAGTGTTTACTGGAAGATGATAAATCTGTTTCTGTTTAACCTATGTCATTTCCCCCACACACTTGAACATGTTGTCAAACTACTTTATGTGGACTTCTCTTCCTGACTGCATTGTTTTTCAACAACGTCGATGATACATTTGATTTTATACTATCGTGTACGTTTTGTATATTTTGAATCTCAGAAAATACACTTTATAGACATGAGATACTAAAAAAGTATGTGATTTGAGCTCCACTCAGTATCATTTACAATGTATTTTATATCGAAGTTCCATTAGAAGTTTGCGATTAAGGAGTGTGAAAGATTCAGTTATCAGTGCATTGGGTTTTTCAAAATGGACAGGATTCATAGTAAAAGCATGGCGTATAAAAGTTATGTTTTCATTGAAAGAGATGTCAGAAAAGTGCTTACATGAGACCAATGACAATTAACGACGTTTCTCACAAATCGTATTACAACAACTGGACAATCACATACGTTTCTGAAGAAAATACATGAAGGAGAAACTGAAATTTCAGTTGAAAGTTAATTTCGAACTGATATCTACAACTTCGTTGTGGAAGGTTAAACAGAAAATTGAGCTTGTATGAATCAACGAATGAAATGAAAGAAGAAACGAAACAAAAATAAATCATTTCATTCATTCATTCAGATTGTTCTATATATCATACAAATCTTTTTCAATCCGAGAAATCATGAATTATATCGGATTTTAACAAAATTAAAGATATTACGAAATTTGCACTTTCCATGAATACTTTGATGACCTGACTATAATTTACAACCGAATAAATTTTGACAGATACATTTCAAATATACGATATTGTATTCTACAATACAATTCAAATATCCATTATAATGTCATTATGTATCTACATAAAAATAACTCAAACTATGATTTCAGAATCATCAACTCAGGGCAATTAGAAGCAATCAAATTGAGTATTTTAATCTATCAAAAACTCATCATTATTACAGAAATAAATGGTTCTCCAACGATTTGCCAGAAATTACTCAGATCTATTGAATTACTCAACTAATAATTAGGTAAAACACCCGAAAAATCCCCGTTCACTTTTTCATGATTCACACGTACACATTTGTTGAACAGAAATATTGGAACCTAGTCGGAAACACACAACAATTCTAAAATATTTATAGTTCAATTATATGCCTAGGAAGAAAACTGTTGAGGCATTTAATCTAGCTCTTATATTTTTGATGACACTGATTTTATACATGCCTTTTCTTTAGGAGTTCTAACCGAATCTAACACATAATTGAATACAATTTCCGCTAGAGGAATACTCTAGGTTTGTTGACCATTATTCTCAACTTTTTGTACTCTTTGATTAGTTCGTAAGATATATGATCCTTCATGATGTTGTTCAATGGAAAAGAGAGTAGTATTAGTCACATTTTCAGTTGAAGAGAGAAAATTAGGTGATTAAAGATCTATGATTGCGTGAATCGATCTCTATGATTTATCGGAAGAGTAGCCTGAATACATAAATTGCTGTTCAACTGATAATTCAATATAAGTGAAAGAGTGTTACGAATTTCTCCATCAAACACGTTCAGTGGAGCCGGGTTAAAGTATATCTCATTGGAAAAATGGGCTCCGGAATGATGATATGTTTTATAGGATAGAAAGCAACAGAGCAACAGAAAGCAGGCAGATACTATTTCATGGATAGCTCTCATATGGAGATGAGCTCTCTTCTTTCTGCTGCTTTGGGTCCTCTCTGACCCAGAGGGTAGTAACCTGTAAGGGTCACTCGTCTGAAGATACATACAGAAAATATGAAGAATCACCTGGTGTGATACGGCCGTTACCAGTTTCCGATGGTGACACTACTTATCATTGTAGGACAGAAAGAGAATCCAGTTCCGGAAATTGTACGGAACTGGAGGGCATTGAGGTCGGACTGGCAAGAGGTTTTCAAGCGCGGCCAGCAGAAATAGGGTTATTGGCACCAATGGGAATCCATGTGCATTCGAGATGACCTTACTCATTGGGAAATGAAAAAGCCTGGATGAAAGAACCCATAAATTCCTAAGGCGTATATCCCGAGTATTCTTGAATAGCTCCACGATGGTGGTACTGTAGAGCATTTCGGAGTAAAAAGAACTTTAGCGAGAGTACGTGAGAGGAACTATTGGATCAATTGTCATCGTGACGTGGAAGAGTAGTGTAAGCGCTGTGACCTGTGCTTTTCGAGAAACGTTCCGAAGACAAGGTAGAGAGAAAGGTTGAAGCAGTACCTCAGTGGGTGCTCTTTCGAAAAAATCGCAGTTGACATTCTATTACTACTTCATGTGACCGAATCCGGTAACAAGTCATGTATGGTTGTGATGGATTATTTCTTCAGATGACTTGAAGTTATATCTTTACCCAACTAAGGGGCTGAAACGGTGGTTGAAGCTCTGTACAGAGTAACCCTGGTTCACGGCGGCCGCAACTTCCAATCGGATTAATGGAAGGAAATGATGACTTCGTTGGGAATGAAGAAGACAACTGCTCTCCACCTATATTACGATGGAATGGTCGAGATGCATAGTCGCATCATAAACAACAACCTCTAGATGAGCATACCGGATTTCCCAACTTGACGCAACAGTTTACACACCATCCATGTTGTCAACCGGTCTGATAGAAGTAATGCGTGGCAGCTTATCCGATGAATCCAAGAAGTATGTGAGTGTCCTGAAGAAGAGAATGGAAATGTTTTACTAATTTATCAGATCCATATTACAGATTTCCAGCGACAGGGTGGAAATAGGATTTGACAAAAAGTCGATTCCGGTGGGTAAAAAGAAGGGCTCTACCAACCCCATCGTTGGAAGGATTTTTGTCCCAGGAAGGAATCAGAAGTCACATTGATACTATCTTCTTATATTTTCATTCGAAAAACAAATCTTCAGTTCTTTACACAATTATTTCAGTTCAATATATCACTCCTTTGAGACACCTACACCCTAACTGACGTATTGCTCGAGCGGCCTAGACCAAGTAGATTTTTTTATATTTTCAAATCACAACCGATTTCCGTTTCTAACTTTATGTTGACACGTTTCCAGTTGAAAGAAAAAACTTCAAGTAGAAAATCAAATTGCAATAAATATCATATATTTCACTTTTTTTTAATTTTGTTCCATCGTTGCATCCAACAGTATATGTTTCACAATTTTGATAAAATATTTATCATTCAACAATTCACCAACGATTCCATCGACATTATAATTATTAATGATTCTAACATTTTTACATAGTTTCAATCCAAACATTCATTTAGTTGCTCCCTGATGATGAGAGTAACCATTGTCGTAATATCGAAAAAACAATTTCATAAGATTACACTTGGGTTTTCGCTGCTATCTTAAACGATTTCAAGGCTTTATTCGTAATTAGTCAGCAAAGACAATCCATTTCAGAAGGATTTAAGTTGATAAATCTATGTCTAGTTTCGGAACTCACCTATTTCCTGAAAACTTATTGTAACATCTATCAACCATGTCAATGAAGCTTTCTGTTCCGAATGTAGTTCCCAAATTGTCTCCAAATATCCATACAGGGTCTGTTTGTTTCACACCTCTTTCTTGCCAGTAGTACATGGGTTTGACACACATATAATAGACTAGGGTGGCCAGTAAAGCCACTCCTATAATCAACGGCAGCATCTGAAATAGTCTGAATGAGAAATAACGAAACGAATGAAAAAGTCATTTTCCGTTTCACAATTTATTCATCCACATTATAATGATGATGATTCATATTACTGAACACAAAACTAAGTAGAAGGTAATTCAAAGATGAGTTTGATGAATTACTATTCAAAGTTCAAGACTATTATAATGTATTGAATATACTGTAGTAAATCTGAGCAAAAAATAGGTTAACCGTACACTGTCAACCTAAATTCTAGTTTTGTGGTAGAAGGTAACTCCAGCCATTTTATAAACAAGGGCTTGAATATGGAAATTTTGCCAAGTACAACTTTTCAGGTAATAATGATATTGATTGTTTTTGGCTTCGAACTCTCCATCTTTATACAAAAAATTGTAGAGAACTTCCAAAGAAAGCATGCAAGATCAAGAAGTTTAATCCTCCTCTTGAAGATGATCACTATGTGATTGAAACACGTGTCGAGGTGTTAAAAATGACGGTTTGGTTGTAGGATAAATCTCCAGTAGGATTGAAATGAGTTCAAAATAATTTTTCAGTTCAAAAAAGCGTAAATCTTACATATAACTTACTTTCACATACAAACTTGAGTTACACAAAAGAAGAAAAATTATAGACAGTTTCATTCATATAAACATTGAAAATTGATATTATTTACGAGTACAACATGATTTAAACAATACGGGTGTCTTTTTGAAGCACAATTTTTTTCTCACATTAAAAAAATTAAATGAAAACTTTCTATCAGAGCTTTTTTGTATGAATTTCTTCACAGAAAATTGAGCTGGTCAGATCTTAATTTCTCGTAGTGTTTCAGAACTTCAGGCGAAGCAATGAATGAGTGTGTGACGTACATAAGTATATACAAAATATAATTATATTTCGAAACGTTCATCTCTATCAACTAACAACATCGTAGGTTATGGTAAATGCCCGCTAAAAGCAATTACTTTCCTGGCTAATACCATGCTGGATATCGAATTATACCCGATAAAAATTTACTCGGAACAGCACTTAAAAAAATTGATGGCAAACCGCGGACACGTGTTTCCAGCTATTAGCCTCATCAGCGCGGTGTAGCCAATTGCAACGATTGACAACATTTGGTAAGAAACGGAAAGAAAGCACAAACGAACGAAACCAACAACAGGATCCTGACGCACATTCGTGATTCTAGTTAGGAGACCTAAAATTCCTAGAATATCCTAAAATTACCACGGAGACAGCTACAGCTACCTGCGTGACTTCCAAGTCCAGGATATAAATATAAAAAAGAAGTTCTATTGAGTGCTAATCCTAATAATCTTTCATTTTCGAGTTCAATAATAGACACTCAATAACACCTCTTTTCGTATATTTATATCCTAGACTCAAAAGTCACGCGGTAGCTGTAGCTGCCGTCGTGGCAATGTTAGGATATCTTTAGAATTCTAGGTCTGCTGACCTAGGCAGGCTTCCGTTGTTGACTCCGTTCATCTTTGCTTCCTTTCAGTTTTTTGCTACCAAGTGTTGCCCATTTTTCCACTAGGCTACATCCCGCTGATGAGGCCAATAGCCAGAAAAACGTTTCCGCGGTGCCATCAATTTTTCCTTGAGTGCTGTTCCAAAAAATCTTTTTCACCCAGTAGCAGGACCATGCGGAAATCATTCGAATAGTTCATGTGAATCTATCTGGTAGAGTATTGCTACATGGAATATTTCTTCCACGCTTAGGGTTTTATTCTCGGGATGAAGCTTTCACCAGATGACAATTTTTCTTATAGACGTAGGTTCCATATATGCAGTCGAGCCGCGTTGAAATTTATCAAACCCCAGGCACTTTGCTGCTTGGGTTGGATCTTTCGTGCACTGATGCGAGAATAACTTCTGTGAGGTATATAGATAAATGTCTATCAAATTTAACAGAATATTCGGTGAAAGCAGAAACGTTATAATTATATTGTTAATATCTACTTTTTTATATAGTTATTCCCTTATATCTGTAACGGTTTAAATTTCTGAATTCAGAAGAATCAGTAGAACCCTGTAGGTTCGTTATTTTATCAGAATACTGCTGGGATGGTGGGTTGACTAGTAAGCAGGGTAAATAAAACCGGGGAAAATTTTCACGGTCAGGATTTGAAAACGATTCAGAGGAGTATCTATTGTACAGCCAACACAAAAGCAAGGTTCTAGAAAGGGACTGTCCGAAACCTAAAAACATCTAAAGTTTTTTTTCGGACAAGAATAATAAGATTCACGTCGAGCACTGTCAGACCTTCTATTAATTTTTTTGGTGGTAGAAAAGAGCTTGCAAGGCATATTTATCTGGTAATGGGAGAAATTCTTCGGTAAAGCTATAGTTGTATCATACATATCATTCTTTGAGATATGAGGAGACATTCTAGAAAGTACCAACGGAGAGCCCTAGCAAGTATATGAAAAAATATCAAAAATGATGATACCTCGTGAGTAGAAGCCTTGATATTTTTGGTATATTTTGGAGCGGTCCTAGTACTGAAATCTGCAGTTCATTCCTAAAATTGGAGGATAGTTATAAGCATTTTCTTTCTCTAGGTGCACCTAAGAAAGCTGTTGAAGAGGATAATTTTCGAGTTTGATTGCAGTGAATCAAAAAGTAGATTCTGGATAAATTAAGATTCAGGCAGTTACTTTTAACTGCTCATTTGTTTTCTCATCTTTGAACTTGATGTATATATATATATTTGCCTGTTTTTTTTCTACATTAGTTCGTCGCAAATAACAAATGAAAATCAATTTTTGAGTTATTACACAGTTAGTACTGTAGTTTGTAAATATTCCTCTCGATATATCAATATATCTATATATCAAAGCTTCGTTGTTGACTTTTTGATTATTTCTCCAACCACTTCCCTGTTGAATCCGTTCAACTGGCGCCCCAGGGCTTACTTATTTTTTCATTCTATTTCGACTGTAAAAAAATATTTTCCTTACCCACGTCCAGCCCCGACAATAAACGACTAACCTGGGCCGAACTACTTTTTGGTAATATCATAAATACCAAGGTAGGTTATATATCTTACTGATGATAATAAAGATTTCGCGGAAGCTGATAAATTTCACAGTTCATTGTGTAGCAGTGCACTTTCACCAGAGGTTAATTATCTCGTACTAGATGTTTATGTCAGCTATAAAGATCCATCAACTTGTACTCCTGAAGTTACGAAAGTTATTCTATCATTCATGGATGCATTTATTTCTTTTTCAATGAATCGAACCAGTGCCGAAAACAGAACTAGGTTTGGTAATGCTCGCAACAGCTGCAAACTTATGATAGATGAAAGCAAAGAACACCCCAATTAGACAATTAGGGATATACTGCTTGCCGGGTTTAGATCTTTCTGGTCGGTAGCTAAAGCTGTTGATCAGAAGTTTACAAAATCTACAATTCCACCACATATACAAGCGGATGGTTGAATTGCAATAACAGCCATAGAAAAAGCAAATCTACTAGCTGAAAAATTTGCGTTCCACTCCATAGTAGATTTTCTGAAAAAAGCACCACACTTGAATCGACAATTCCGGAAATTACTTTCTGACAGCGTTTAGTAAGGCGAATTCTGAAAAAGCTCAATATCAATAAGACGTCTGGCCCTGATGAACTGGCAAATGATCTCGCAGTAGTATTTTCGGACTTCTCCATCTGTCTTACAAGGAAGGAGTTTTTCTTTCTTGTTGAAAGATTACTCGCGTTCAACCTATTCCCAAAAAGGGCAAGAAAAACCTTCCAAATAACTATATGATATCAAAAATCATAGAGAAACTCGTAAATCATCATATCCTCAGATATTTGGAAAACTTCAACATCTTGAGCGATCATCAATATAGCTTTCGGAAAAAAAGTTTAGCAGGCGATCTTCTACCGTATGTCACCCATATTTGGAATAACGCAATCGAGAAACATGGAGAATCACGAGCTTTTAAGCTTGATACTTCTAAGGCCTTTGACCGTGTGTGGCCCACTTGTTTTAGTGGTGGAATTTTGGAACGTGTAAAGATTTTATTACCAGCTTCAGCTATCGATCAGAAGGATCTAGACCCATTAGGATTGGCAAGCAGTTCATCTCTTATTCTCTGATCGTGAAGTTCTTTGCTTTCATTAATCCTAAGTTTGCAGCTGTTGTGAGCATTAACAAACCTAGTTTGGTTTTCGGCACTGGGATTCCTGCGGGACTGCCGGCATCGAGATATTTGGAGTCGACAGCTTGCTCGCAATTTGTTTTAAACAATGTTTGCCGTTAGAAGTTTGTTTCATTGAAAAATGAATATATGCAATCATGGATGGAAGAATAACTTCCTTGACTTCAGAAGCATATATATGTGAATCTTTAGAGTAGAAACAAACATCTGGCCAGGGGAAATTTCGAAGATGATCTTGAAGATCCTCCTATTCAGCAGATCTGTGATGCCGAACTTTGCGCGGCTCAGATTGTTTCCCAACATCTATCGAATTTTATATTCACAGAAAAGTTGTTGAAAGAAAAAATATTGAATGACATAAAAACTCAAACTATTCTTGAATATAAACTACTATAAACAAAAAAATCCTAAAATTGTACGGAAATATTCTCAATACAGTATTTGTTGTGCAATTTCGAAAAATAAGTAAACAGTTTGGATTGTATTCAATACAAAATTTATTGTGTGCGAAATAAATTACCATGAACTGATCAAAGCCATAAGTTATAAAATCCACTCCAATCATAGTTGTGCCCTAGGCGGCTTAAATAACTTTTCACTGACTAGATTGATGAAACGACTAACTTAAGTGCAATCAACATGAATACATTGTCAAACGACCTCCACTTGACCTAACCTATTATAATCAATAATCCCTTTAATGGGTCAGTCTCTCGTAAGTGATTACGTTAACTACAAGAAACATCAGCTTAATTTGCAGGATTCAATTCTAGTTCATGGTCGTAGGTTTGTTAACAATTTTGTTGAAAAAAAACAATTTCCAATTTGTTTGGAGAAAAAATCTACATGAACACTATAACGTTCTTACTACAGAGTAATATTTTTTATATTTCTGTTGTGAACCTGTTTCTTGTGAAACATCGTAGGTACCTTTCGGGCATCAAAATATATTTTCTTCTCCACACCATGATTTCTCATCCTTCCTAGTAGCATTAGAGCGGAATTGGCAATAAACAATGCCTAAATATATTCTTGTATCTGTATCTGTAGAGTAGAAAGGATGTGTAGGATGTGTAGACCCACGGCACTTAGGCCACATTGTACATCCTTCCGAAGAGTTGCTCTCCTAGGTCATCTTCCATATCCTGTACTATCCAAGAAGGTGGACAGGTCACTAGGAGACATCTTCTTTATATCGGCAAGTATAGGCGAAGACTCGCCGAACACAAACTCTCTTTGGTAACCTTGAGGTGTCTCACGGTGGCCACCGCGAAGGTTTTGGAAGCTGCAGCGACATTACTGTCATTGCTGTTGGAGGTATTGTGGGGGAGGAGGAGGGTGCACTTATAGTTGCTGCCACTCCTGCCACTTTCGCTCTCTTTTTCCTGTTGGCCTAGGCGCCGCAAATGCGCTTATGCCTTGGCCTTTGTATTACATCAAGAGATGATGTTCAGATGATGTTCAGGCCATATTTTTTATACTTTGTTGAAATCTGCTCATCATGGAGCATCTGACAATGCGAAACAATATAGGGTGATCCATTTAAAAAATTGGTGTTTTTTTATTTTTCCTGAAAATAATTGTGCCGAAACTTATTCAGGCTGGTTTTTTCAAATGAAGTGCACTGTCTATAATATCGACTTTTTCCAAAATTTGTATTGTGATTTTTGACAGTAATTTAGTTTGTTTTGAGGCATGATTGTAAATATGCCCAATTCGAATTAAATTCAACTTTGATTTCTTGGTATTATTTGCAACAGAATGGATGAAACAGATAATTCTGTGTTTATAGAGTGAATTTAGATCCAATGAATAGTTCATAAGTTCAATGTTGGGTTTGAATATGGTAATTTATAAATGCCTCTAATTATTTTGTTTTGTAAGGTATTCAGTGTTTTGGTTTCCCAAACATAAATGAGATAGTGCAAATGTGAATAAATGAGACTGAAATATGAACATTTTTCATCAATGTATGAAACCTAAAGTGTTTCTGGTTACAGGGTGTTTCCTAACTATGGTACGAAACTTCAGAGGGTAATTCTTTAGGTCTTTTCAACAAAAAAAAGTTCTCATAAACATGTCCGGAGTTGCTCTGTTTCTGAGATACAGATATCAGGTTGGAGTTTAAGATGTAATGGTAATTATAAAATATCATATATATCTTCACACCGATTTGGTTGCGAGTTGCTACAATGATTTGAAGTAATAGAACACCAATTCAGCTCAAAATAAATTGAGATTATTAGGTCCACTAGCACGCCAGTGGGCACGCCACTGACTTTTTCTGTAGTTTTCTATTTCATAGATTCAGCAACTATAAATACAAATTTTTTCCCGCTATTCTTTCTTCTTTGACAAAACATATGATCAGTAACAGTATGATATCATTCAATTTCAAACTGTTTGCAGCTGATGAGCTGGAAGCTCTCTTGGTTAGTCTTATAAATGACTTATTTGAAAGGGGATATCGTCCATCGTATTTCAAACTACTCAACTAAATATAATAGGTTTTCAAAATCTCAATTTGAATTCCGCGAAGGGCTACCTACTAATGATGCTATTTCTGCACTAACTGGAACAGTTTGAAAATTATTAGATGAAAGTAAACCAACTCTCTATGTGTTTCAAGGCTCAGCAGAGGCCTTCGACACAGTGGATCATACAAATATGTTGGAGTTTCTAGAAAATACAGGAATACGGGGAAAATCACTCGATCTTCTTCAGGGTTACTTGCATGGAAGAGAACAAATAGTGCCTATTGATAATCACTTAGGCACACCTAGAAATATTGGTTATGTATACCTCAAGGTACTATACTTGGTCCCCTACTATTATCTCTCTCTCTCTCTGTATATCAACGATATATCCTAATTAGAGACAAATGGAAAAATAATAAATTTTGCTAACGATGCAGCCATTTTATATACCACTGAAACGTAGGATAATCTCAAGAAGATAACAGAGAAAGACCTAATCAATATATTCGACTGGTTTAAAAACAAAAAACTCACAGTCAACTTCGCAAATATAAATTTTGTTCCGTTTACTAGTTACAAAAGCAAACTGTCAACTTACCAAACGCTAGATGTAAATAAAAGCACTCAAACAATCCGAATACCTATATACTAAGTGAAAAATTAAATACCTAGGGGTAAAAATTGATTCACATATGCGATGGAATAATCACATAAACGAAGTTACAAGAAATACTCGACCATTGCTTTGCAAATTCAGATCTCTTAAAACATATCAGATATTACTCACCTTAAAATATACTATATCATGCACTAGTAGAATCTCGCTAGAGGTACGCTATCTTGTCTTGGGGCTCAATAGCAAAAGTACACTTGAGAAAATTAGATGTATTTCAGAAATGAATTCTTAAAATAATTTATAATGAAGTATATACATATTCTACAAATGACTTGTTCACAGAAACACAGATATACATATACAATATGATTTCTATACTTATAAAAACAAACAAATGCTCCGGTAAATCAAACATACTTACAATACTCGCATAAAATCAAGGAAAGTCGTGAAAACAAATCTCGCCAAAAAACAAACAAAGATCATATACTTGCCTTGGCGTTACAGTGTACTATGAATTACCAGATTAACAAGTTCCAGATCCACCATTTCTGAGTTTCTGATGTTGTGCGTTAGTACAACGTGGAAAATTCCTAGATATGATTCAGATCAATAGCGGCAATTTAGACGACAATTATTCACGAATCTGGATTGAGTGTGAGAGATGATGGCTTTCAGGAACACCAGATCTTTTTTTATAAACTACACCTCAAGATTTGATATCCACAAACTTTATTTGAAAAACATAACACGACATATTTCGCTGACACAGCAGCTTCTTCACTTCAACATTGATTCAATAAAGTTTGTGGGGATCAAATTGTGAGGTCTAGTTATTGAAATAACTATGGATCTTCATCAAGTAATGGCCAAATCAATCAGAAAAAAACCAACATCAGATCTCTCATCGACCGAATAAATGGAACACGAACAATGGAAATCTACAGATCATAATCAAAGTCTTCAGAAAAGTCAAATGATTGTCGACGACTACTCCGAAAATGCTTCGGAATATGCACTGATAATGAAGTAGCTGAACCCAATTCGAATTTTGAAGTCTGTTTCCAACGAATTATGTTTCAAAATCTGAAGACTGATGTCAAGATGACTTCAGACGCGAAATAATACAGATTCTGATTAGGATTCGGTTTGACTACTTCGCACTCTGCATGATATATATTGAACTATAAGTGATCATAATTTTATTGCTAACAATTTTCATGTGATAGTAGAAATTTTGACAAATAACTAATTCATTTCTCCAACCGTTTGAGGCCCAACCAGAACCCGTTTTCTGCAGTTAGATTGAACGTTTTCCTGGACAGTTTCAGTGGAATTTGAGTTTTCTCTACAGGAACCAAATCAAAATGCGATAAGAGGTGAAAAAACAATAGTTTTGTTTCTAAAAGAGCAAATCTAGACCCTATACAGTTTCTTGGTCCCAGTCCGAAAGGCATGTAAGTGAAGGGATTAATTTTTCCTTTATTCTCATCACTGAATCTCTCTGGATCAAAAAGTTCTGGATCTGGATAATATTTGGGATCACGATGTATTCCTACTATAGGTATCATCAGTGAAGTGCCTTTTTCGATATGAAGTGGTTTTTCATGTGCATTCATCGCCTCTATCGTATAAGGTTTCGTACAAACTCGGTCTGTTGATACAGTACTTGGCCATTTCCTCAAAGATTCTGAAATAAAATTGAATGAATTGATGAAGGCTACAAAAACTCACCTTTTTCAGTCATTGTATCATGTGTAGACCGTAATTTGATTATACTATAATAACATGAGCCCTCAGTAACGACTGCTTGGCGTGATCAATTGTATTTATAATTTCAGAAAATAACGGAAATGACAGAGTTTCATGAGAATGCTCATTTCTGATTAGGTTGCTCTTTTGATGGGTACTGAATATCATCTTACGATGACCCGTATATATACTTGTTTGCAGTTGAGATCGTTGGGATGCTGATACGTGAGTGACGATGCTTTCAATGAAACGAGACAGCTTTTTCTGTATTTTGTTATGTTTTATTATTAGCATGTGTTCTGCCATTGCGGAGTTTTTCGATTGCGCAAGGCGATGACGGCACTCGTATCTTGGTGTTGATGCTGCGTTTGGGAGTTCCAATGATAACTAAAATTACTAAACGCAGCATCAAAACCATATCACCATAGCACGCGGCTGCTGTCTTATGCAACCGAAGAAATCCGCAATCGCAAAAAATCTACTACCAGTAACAGATCACATGATGAAGTATCTAAAAACTGCCGTCCTATTTAAATCAACGCATCATCATGCATTATTTCATAGGAAGGCTAACAAGCATCCCAATAACTCCAGCTGAAAAAAAGAAGATATACGGATCAACAGAACGTAATGCTCAGTAGTTAATAAGGTCAGAAATGGACTAAATCGACTTTTCACCAGCAGCTTACCAGCCATAAACGTGGATCAATCAGAACAAATCATAAAAAGTGAGGACTACTCAGAAGAAAGCATCCACATGGACATCTCACCTCTACCAACATCCCCAAATCCACTTCCATCGCCATCTCTTACAACACCTCAGTTGTCTTCTAAAATCATAAATACGACCGAATTTGAATGTCCCAAGTCACTCATTGCTGAGACTTCAAAATATAATCTTCGTCCTGGCAGTCAACGCACATACCACTGATGTATGGCGTAGTAGCAGACGGAATGTTTTTTATTGCAAGTTCCATTCGACCACGGCCTACTAGATCAGGTTTTTTTTCTTTAATTTTGATTATTGTACTTGATTTATGATTGAGATTCAATTGAGATTTATGATTAAATATTGATTGAAGCAGTCGCAGTGTTGATAGATGTGCTGCAAACAATTTTCTGTGAATACTCAGTATGGCTTACCCATAAAGTTCAACAAAAAATGTTCAGTTCTCTTGTTTTTCAATTCTTCTATCAATGTGTTGAGGATTGAACAACGTACAATCGCTACTACTTTTGTATTCCAAGTATTTTTACGGAATACTTTATCTTTCATTTCACTTCAGTTTTGATTTTTAACCAAATGTGTTCCTTCAATTTTTTCTGAATGTCTCCCTGAATTCGTCCAACTTAAAACGTTTCAGTTTGCTACATTATTTCTTCCTTTTTTGTTTTGTATTCAATTTTCTTTTTCATGAATTTTTTTTATCTGTTCTGCGCCAAAATTATTAAGCATTTTTTTTATACTGTCAGTCAATACTGTCTCCAAGTACATTTTGAGATCACAAATACAGTGTCACCGATAAAGTCCGCATCAAATGGGAAACTTTTTTATTTATCGTTTTATGTGAAATTTGATTTTGGCAGTAGATTTAGCTTAAGAAATGATGTCAAATGGCGTCTACAAAATAGGTCACGTGATTTCCTTAACCTGTCAAAATTGAC
>WOGN01004108.1:0-14482 GCA_015342105.1 Leptinotarsa texana
TTATTTTTATAGATAGTCAGCATCATACTTCCGCTTCAATTCCAAACGAATTATTATTTGTTCGTTTCGGAAATCAATGAGCCTAGAATGTTGGTCGAGCACTCGCAGCGTAATATTGTTCATTTCGTCTCTATGTGCAATAGGTAGGTAAATGGGGTGATTAGGTGTTTCGTCAATTGCATACCCAGGATCAACATTAACAGCAAATTTGTATATCATATGAGTCGGTGTGTCGTTGTACAAAATCGAAAAATACTGTTTCTGGAAAATTCTGTCGTATGTCTGTCCGTTCGCCTACCAATATAAGCTCCTGTGTTTCTTCCATTCCTCCAAGCATTTATGTCTCTGTCTTTAAGCTCCCTCAGCGATTCCGTTTTTATCTTCTCAGTCGTCACAAAACGACGTCTTTTCATGGGTCTTTTCAATCTTGGGAACAGAAAAAAATTGCAAGGGCCCAAATCTGGTGAATAAGGTGGCTGATGCATGATTACAGTGTTGTATTTGGCCAAAAAATCATGAACAAGCAATGACGGGTGAGCAGATGTATTAGCGTGAAGCAAAAGCCACTAATTACTTTTTCACAATATCGGACGTTTTCTTCGTATTGCTTCTCGCCAGCGGCGCATAACTTCAGAGAATACTCCTTATTGACCGTTCGAACATGTGGTAAGAACTCTAGACACAGTACGCCACGGTAATCAAAGAAAATTGAGCAAAACCTTGACATTCAATCGAATTTGGAGTGCTCCAAATGATTAGTTTTAGAAGGATTCGAAAAATGGAAAGCTGTGTTTCTGGTGATATAGGGATTTTTTCAAGAACGTAATTGAACCTTATTGTTTACTGCCATGAAACTTCATTGAAACCTGAAACCATTCTTTTTCAGTGTGGTTGAATTTTGGAGAGTTTTGTTTTGAAAAAATTCAAAGAACATCTTATCTTATATCAAAACAAGGGTAATACTGAAGAAGGTATTTCTGAATGATTAACTGAAAATCATACCAATTCGAAAATAAAAAAACTTTTACTTATATAAACAGTACAATTTTAGTCAGACGAATTCAAATCTTTTACAGCTCACATAAAAAAAGCATCTGATATCAAACATCTTTCTGTTGAATCATTTACTTTTAGACATCGATTTCCTGTTTGTTCACCATAAACTGGTGAAATAGCATTAAACATTCAGAACAAAGAAGATCTCGGGAAAAGGTACATAAAAGCCATGTGTATTGTACCTTTTTGTAACATCAATTCATTTATCAAATTACAAGAATAGTATTGTGCCTCATGCCATATGCATATTCATAATTCCAATTTCGTTAATATTGATAAAATTTACTTTGGATTTTTTGAATTCTATCAGAAAAAATGAAAATTTTACCATGGCTTCTCTAGAAACAAAGATAGAATCTTTAAAAACTGTGCTTCCTCTTTTTCGAAATCACTGCGAAGTCGAATATCTTCATTATCTGGATCCAATTCAGTATCCTCAGGAAAAATTAAGCACAGAAAATGCATAAAAAGAATTCGGATGGATTCGATGGGGGACTATTTATATTTCGGGAATTGCCAACACTAATATTAAAAGGTAAAATGTGGCAACACCATAATAAAGTGTGACGTAGTCACGTTTTTATATACAAGTGCTTTTTGTTTTGTTTGCAGGTAGTTAAGAAAATCAATTTGACCAAAGAATAGAAATTTCATGAGAAAGTCTTCGTTGGATTATTTTTCACAACTTTCGACGTGGATTATATCAACAGGAATATGTCGATGAACTCAGTTCTTTGTATGGCAATAAAGCACCATATCATTGGTATAGTGAATTCAATCGTGGTGGTAGTTCGGCCGCCGATGAATTTCGTGAAGGTCGTCCAAAATCGGTTGTTGTGCCACAAAACATCGATGCAGTGCATGAACTGATAATGCAAGATCGTTATGTGACATATTATCATCACATAGAGGCATCCTGGCACATTAGTACCATTTCAATACATTCGACTTTGCATGAACACTTAGATGTAAAAAAATTGTTCTCGTTGGATACCCCATAATTAATCGATCGCTCAAAAAAGGCTAGTGTCAAGTGGTATGAACAAAAATCGTTTGCGGAAGAAACACATCGATGCAAATAGTCACCAGTCTCATATTGCCACTGTTTTGCTGGAACAACGTAGAACAGCAAATTCTGAGTGGTATACGACCATTTCTTTGCCGAAAATCTTCGGAGAAATTCGTTAAACTAACCGCCGAAGACGAATAATTCTCCATGATGACAGTGCAAGCTCTCACACATCTCGTCAAATGATGATTTTTTGAGCAGTCAAAACATCGAAATGATGACTCATCCTCCATACAGTTCTGATTTGGCACCCATTGATTTCTTTTTGTTCCCGAATATCAACGGTAAAGTGCGTGGTCAACGATTTACGAGCGCCGAAGGAGCAGTTGAAGCGATCAAAAATCATGTCTCAAGAGGAATGAAAAAAATGCTTTGAGAAATGGTCAATGAATTGAAAGCAAGCTACAAAACAAAGATTTCGTGACTGCAGAGAAGACACACCTTGACGCACCTATGAGAAAAGAAATATTTGAAATCTTCATTACAAAATATTGCCCCATTATTGAATAAGTTTTCCAACACTATTCCACCTCTGATTTTGTATAAAGATAAATCAACTAAGCAACCAATGAGTATTGTTACACACTGTGTATCACTTCATACATCAAAGTAATGATCGGCAATTTTTTATCTCCACGCCTCTTAAGGTTACGGGCCCGACTACATTATAGAATAACATGCGGTTTTTCATTAAAAAAATCAGCACGTGCAAATTTATTGAGTACCAAGTAACGCAGGTATAACATTTACATTGCAAATGAGAGCTCCGCCGTTATTGGTCAAGAAAAAATATTGGAGTGTGCAACGAAACATTTAATGTCTTTGGTGTTTGAAGAAATAACGGAAACGGCAATGATGAGAAAGTCTTGCGTACATCAATTTTTTCCATTTCATATTTACAAAAAGACTGCGTGTTTGACACTTGCATAAAGTGTGTCCAAAATTGAGAAGACTGATTGTGCTAAGAAACTGGGGGCGAACCTAAGATTTGTATGGTATCGATGAAAACAATTGACTGTGCCAAACTGAGGTCATAACTCCTGGCAAGTGAAGTTTTCAATTTCAAGGTCACATTAAGTATGAAACTGTTATTTCCAACTGAAGGACGAATTCTTTACACAAGATGAAGGACTGCCAATGGAATTGCTACTTTCACCAACTACAGCCAACATATATATGGAGTGGTTTGAACCTGGCCATTAAAAAATCCCGCAAGAAGCCTCGAGTCTGGTTGAAATACGTTGACGACACCTTCATAATATGGAACCAGGAGAATACTAAACTAGACGCCTTCCTGAAACTCATCAACAGTGAAAGACCTTCCATCACTTTCATAATGGAGAAGGAAGTCCACAACGAATTGATATTCTTAGACGTATTGGTGAAGGGGACCGACACCTAGTGGAAAACATCTGTACACTGAAAACCCATTCACAAGGGACAGTATCTGAACCACAAATGCAACCACCATCAATCGATTATAGAGGAATCATCAAAACTCTATCAGACCATGTCTTCGGGCTCTGTTATACCACGAATACAACCACCATCAATCGACTAAAGAGGAATCATCAAAACTCTATCATGTCTTCGGGCTCTGTTATATGAAGAAGTCTCGAAAAGGAACTAGACACCATCAAAAATGATCTTCAACAGAATGGCTACTCCAAGGCAATTATGGAATAGACTTTAGCTAAAAGACAGCTAGAGCCTCATAACCAGTGCTTGCACTTCTCTACATCAGAGGATTATCGAAAAGAATAAAAACACTTGGGTCCAAGTACAACATCAGAATCTGCTTCAGATCCGGAAACACTATCCATAGCAGCCTCACGAAAAACAGGAATGCCATTCCAAGAATTGCATTTACCGGATACCCTGTGAGTGCGGAAAATAATATATTGGAGAAACTGAGAGGCCATTGAAAGTCTGCATTACCGAGCACAATCAACATAACAACGAGTTGTTATGAAGCTGAGATCATACAAGCTGAAATCATACACAGGGAGGAACACTGGTTTACGAGGAAATTCAAAGAAGCCGCATACCTGTTGTCCAACAATGTATTCAGCGAAGCAAGGGAAAAATTGCCAACTCCAAGCGAAAAGATGATATAATTGACTATGTTCACGTCACCAATCAGGCGGATGGCTCTTTTCTGGATGGAATCCAGCAGCTTCATGGTATGCTTAGGGGCGGAGCTCCATACATGTGAACAATACTCCAAACAATGTCTGATCTGAGCTTTGTGAAGCATCAAAAGTTGCTGGAGTTTATACAATTTTCTCGTTCGAAACAGTGTTCCAAGCTTTTGAGAAGCAGCCTTTTCAATTCCAGCGACACGAATTTTCCCAAGACATATTTGTGTTCATTTCCACCCCCCATCAAATTTATCGAAGCAGAAAGCGGAAAATGTGCATCCGCAGCAATTCGAAATCACTTCTAGATCCTCATTAAGATATGCAACCTCATGCTACCGGTGAAGATGTGCATCCGCCGCCGATGTCCTGGAATCCAAATGGAATGATGAGACAAGTGTGATGTCGTCAGCAAAAGTATATATTTGCTTCTTGGTTTTTTTCAATAAGTGGCAGTCAGATTGTGAGAACAAGTAAATGTTCAAACAGTATTGAAATAAATGCTGGTGTACTACATGGATCAGTTCTCGGTCCCATTATGGTCTTGTTGTATATTAACGATTTGGTAAACATTAACAAGTATATCTGGAAAATTCACTCTTTTCGCCGACGACAACACTATATTGTGGCATAGTAGAGGTATAGATATACTCAATGAGACAATAGCTCATGAGATACAAAAATCTGAATCTTGGTGTGACTCCAATCTACTCATTTTCAATATTTCCGAAACAAATATTATGACTTTTAAACGTTCACTTCTGAATTCATCTGTGGCGAGTGGGATCATTGAAAACAGGAATTGTACTAAAATTGTTGGGTTATATATAGACGGTGGACTGAAATTTGACACTCACATCAGAAAGATGAGAAGCGAAATTTCCACTGGCTGTTTGTTATGTCGTGAGAGTTATTGCTAAATAAGTGGGAGTTTATACTACGAAGAAAGCATATTTCGGTTTTTTAGAGTCTCACCTGAGGTCGAGATAAATTTTTGGAGTTTGTGTAACCCTAATTTGCTGGAGTCTATATTTGTTTTACAGGAGAGAGCTTACGATACTTGTACTAAGCCAAACCTCGTAACTCGTGAAAATAATTGAATTTTGACAGTTATAGCTCTTTTTATTTTGAAGGCAATGTGTTTGAAAAACTATTTTGTAAAACTTAAGGTTACCATCCATCACTATAAAACTCGTCAGAGTATACAATACAATTTGAAATTACCTATCCCTTGCAAGGACTGTGGTCAAGGTCTCCTTACTTTACAATAGTGTGAAGATGTATAACCATCTACCGAGTTACTCTAAAGATATAAATATTCATACTAATCAACACAGAAAAATAATTGAAAAATTTTTGAGTAGTAAAGTTTAACCTAGCATTTTTTATGTGTATGTTTGTTTCAACCATTGTTTGTTGTTTTCTATTTAGTGTTCTTATACTTTCGTTTCGACACCGATGTTTTGTATTTATTGTTCCAAAACAATAAATCAGGATATATCAGGAATATATAAGCTGACTGGTGGTTCTTGCTCGAAACTGTATATTGGCTAAACAGGGAGAACATTTTCCCCGAAGAACTTAAGATCATAGAAGTAGTTTTGTAAAAGGAAAGACCATATCCACATTTGCAAACATTCACAAGAGAAAATTTTGAAACTCAATATTCCAGACTGTTTAGAAATTGATAGATTCAAGAATTCGAGTAATTTACTAACTGATCAATTGGAAATGAGTAACTCCCCGTTACTAAATGTTTTTTCAAATGTGGAAACTGGAACATAAGCTCAGGTAATTTAATTCATTACAACTCGGGTACTTGAAATCTAGGTACTTCAAATTGTAAAATCTGGTATATTAAGCATTGAATATGTAGAATATAGTATGATTTTGGAACCCTGAAGAGGCATGAGCCTATAGCAGGGTCTTAAATAAAATAAAATACAAAATGTAAACTAGTAACATCAAAAATTGTAATAAACATGAAATTCATTCATTCATTCATTCATAGAATATAGTTAGTAAGACACGCTCGAAGAAGCTATTGTATGGCGAAACACGTGTTGCGCTTTTGTAAAACTGTTTAGAGAAAATATCAGAATAAAGTGTTTTTTCAAATACGTTAATTATTTTCGTCAAGTATCGACCAATTCCATTATGTATTTTATTTTATATTTATTTACTAGCTTCGTCAACAAGATTTATTTCTTTGGACCATAATTACAAATTTGCTTCAACCATTATTTGTCCTGTAAGCCGTCTGTTTTTTCAAAAAAAAAACGAGTGGTGTTATTGGTGAGTTCACCAAAGTATGACAATGTCCTCTGACGCTTATTACTGTTTCTTAAAGTGTTACGACGAAGTTCAGAAAAGGGCAACTTTTCAGCCTTCTGTTTCACAAGATAAACTATTTAAAAACACAAACATTTATTCACTAATTCACCTTTACACCTTATTCCCCCTTCCTTGACACTTTTCACTAGAACAATTAACAATTTTCCAATAAAAATGTTAAAAAATGTACGGAGCTGCCTTTTGTTCATATATCTCTGTAATTTAAGTTTTTAAGGTTAATGGCATAGTTGGTATGACTGACGCAAGCATTCGTTTTAAAATTAAGATTTTTTATAAAAAAGATATTGATTGTTGAATTAAAAAGTGTCAATTGAGGAGGAATAGGCTGCAAGGGTGACCTAGTGAACAAATGCTTGTGTTTTTAAATAGCTTATCTTGTGACAAAGAAGGCTGAAAAGATGCCCTTTTCTGAACTTTAAGGGGCCGTAGCCTTGTAAATAAGGGAGAGTGTCGCTTTTTTCTTTCGGATTCGTAATCTACGCATCAAAATATGAAAGTACACTCAAAAATTGAACGTTCGGAACTCTCGAATGCAACCCGTTTCGCACTTGAACCGATCGTTGTTGCTATGCTGAAGCGATCGACGTACTTATACGACCCGTCCGAACACCGATGAAAATGAATTGCAGCCGGCCAACCGCCCGTGAAGGGTTTCCTTTCAATTCGTCGTTTTAATATGTGGGTTTTCGATTGACATTCGGTGCTCCCCTGCCAAACGCGATGCACCTAGCAACAGCGGACGTCAAAGTGAGGACTGCCCTTGGCCCTGCTCCGGTTCCAGCTGATGATGATTGTTCAACACTGGCGTGCACTTCCTGTCGTAAACTGCAGGAAGGATGTTGCAAAACTCCTCTAATTAGCCGTCTAGTTTTAGTAAAAATTAAATCTGACAAAGGAGTGTTTACAGAAACCGCGGTTTTTTCTACCACCAAGGACACTGATGTCTATCAATCTTCACTCACTCTATTGGGATGACCTCTTTCAACTTCACAATGTAGATTATTATGATTGGATTTTTCAGTGACAACATATCATATCTTCTCAGTTTACATGCACCATTAAGAATCAGAACAACGAAACCGTCCGCACCTTGGCTTACTTATTAAAGAAATCATAAAATGGAGGAACAAAGCATTGAAAAAATTCAAAACAACTAAATTTCGTACTGAGTGGGCGCATTATGAAGACATACGATATTTCGCAAAAGGGACGATTCGCCGTGAAAAAAAAGCTTACCTGGATTCACTATAAGAAATGATAACTCTAAAATGATCTGAAGTACTCTGGATATTTGAAAATCTAAAAAAATATACTCTTCTACCTCATTTGAAAAATTTGGACAACACCCACTTTGTCAATATCAGTTCCCAAGCAAAAAATCATAGCTTTTCTTAATAAGTATAAACATACTCCTTATGCACAAGCTTAGATTCTACTAGAATTGCTCCTATTCAGACGCAACTCTACCTGGACCGTATCAAGAGTGATTGTATTTCATCCGTTCGGACTTTCATTGTCTAATATAATATAAATTGATTTGAAAACCCCGAAAAAAAACAATTAAAAAATTAATAAGATTAACCCGAAGACGATTGTGGATACTAAAAATCGAAACGTCGTGACATGACTTGGTTTCAAATCTTTTAATCGTTTTTTTCATTTTTTGTTAATAATGAGTTTTAATTTTTATTTTTAAGCTTTTATTAATATTTCAATTTTTATTTGTATGGTTGTTGCTTGTATGTTATTTCTTTGTAATTTTAGTTTTTTGTTTAATAAAATTGTTATTTTCGGTTAATTTTATTAATTTTCTAATTGTTTTTTCAGGGTTTTCAAATCAATTTATATTAGATTAGACAATGGAAGTCCAAACTGATGAAATATGAATCGCTACTTTCGCAGAGGCACCGTTCTTCGAGCGACTTTTGGATTTTCTTGTAGTGTTTTCATTTCGTCTTTAAAAAAATATCCTATGAGAAAATTTATAAAACTATTCTGCTCTTTGAAACATGATTTAGTTTTTTCGCGCTTGTATGTTATTTCTTTCTAATTTCAGTTTTTTGTTCAATAAAATTGTTATTTTCGGTTACTCTCATTAATTTTTTTATTTTGTTTTTTTTTAGAGTTTTCAAATCAATTTATATTATATTAGACAATGAAAGTCCGACCTGATGAAATACCACAAAACATTGTCAACCACCTGTAAACAAAGAGTAATTGTGTTGAATCAGACGGCATATCCATCAAAATGATAAGACTAATCGAGAGCTTCTCAATCTACCACGTTACCAACATTTTCAACACTGCAATTGAAACCAATACCTTAACCTCCTTCTGGAAAAATTCAATTGTATATCTCCAATTGTATATACAAAATTGAAGAAAATCAGGTTAAGTAATCACTTTTCATTTTGCGCAAGAAATTGTTATAAAATCATATCGTGTGATTCGTTGCTGTAACCACAATCGTATACAGGGTATACTTTAGCTTCGTCTCATATAAAAAAAAGTTGATGATGTTTTCTAAAAAATGAAACGTCGCAGAAAAATTTTGCTTACGTTATCGTGTAGTCCTTTAACTCTGCAGTGAAGGCATTGGGACTATCAGGCTCAAGCAATCATAATTGCTACGAGCCTCAGTACCTTCGAGCTAGCCCACAATGCATCTACTAAAGTAGTTTCCACGCTTAGAGTAGATTTCGGTCTTGAAGACCCAACGCGTTCCTTTATGTAAGTATTTTTTTATATATCTGAAATAATTTCATCCCTATTTTTGTAATCAAGGCTATAATTATATTTAAAAAATATATATTTCTCAAAGTATAATGGACGAAAAAGAAGATGAAAGATTGACTCGGTTGTTAGAAGAAGTTTTATCTGATCTGTTTGCTTTGTTTACCATTATCCAAATCTAGGAGAAACGTTACAATGGATAATTGATTCACTTCTGTTGAAGTGGCCAATAATTTACTAAAAAATCAGCTGACAATTGTGGGAACACTTAGAAAAAATAAGAGGCAAATTCCCAATGATTTTTGTAATAAACGACCAGAAAAGTCGAGCATGTTTGGTTTTACAGAAGATATGACTACCGTTTCATATATACCGAAAAAAATAAGCAGGTTATTTTATTATAAACCCTTCATCATGATGATTCTTCTATTGATGAGGCATCTGGTGCAGAGGCGAAACCAGAGATAATTACTTTTTACAATTCGATCAAAGGAGGAGTTGATACAGTTGACCAACTTTGTGCAAAATATGTTTCGAGAAATACAAGCAGGTGGCCCATGGTAGTTATATATGGGCTCCTCAATGTTGCTGGTGTAAACGCCATGGTTATATACAGAAGTAATTCAAATGGAAATAATTCAAATATCTGCCAAGAGAAATATATATGCCAAGAACATTCTGCATCTGTTTGTCAAGCATGTACGACAAATTTTTCGGAATAATTGTTATACATGGTGTTTAGCGCAACGATACCAAAAATGCATACCGTTTTTATTTCAATTCGATTTTTTTTGTTTTAAAAATAGGACATTGTTTCTTGTTCTTTTCATAACTATTTGTCCATATAAATGATTTATGTAACACCTTATCAGAAATAAAAATTCATTTAGAAAATTAAATTTTTCTCCTTTTGGGTATATCATACCCAACGTTTTAGTTGATGTAAAAATTAAAGACGCGTCACTTGCAGGGTTGAAAGTGGTCATGGCAGAGTGTTATTTGTTTTAAATTTCCTTAGAAAATAAAGGTAAGTGAAACTTGAAACGAAATTTTCAAATTTCGGTTTTTCTCGGATATCTCCAAAACTACTCGGAATATTAAAACTTTCTGAATGGCAAGCACTGAAAAAGTTACCATACGTTTTGTACTACCAAAAAGACACTTAGCTAGTAATTTATTTGGTTTACTCCATGGTTGCAAGGGGTGGAAAACGCAACCCCTAAAATTTATTTCAAATGTAACTTTTTGTCATATTATTTGTTTACCATTTGAAAATTTATTTTCGATAGCCTGTTTCATTCTAAATAAAAAATGTCCCTTGGGTTTTTTGCCCAAAATAAACCAGTTTGCAGCTGAAAATTAGTTTAGGAACAAGTACAGAGATACATCGTCATAAATGCGAACTGAATTTATTGTTATTTTGTAGTTAGTACCTGCATTAAACAGTTGAAGGGTAATAAACAAAACTAATTTATTAATAACAAAACACACAACATGTAGAAATCATAGTGAATGTTCAATATGTCTACCTTCACACATTACGCATGCGTCTAGATGTAGGCGCATTGAGCCACGTATTCGCTCAAATATTCCTGAGTCTCTCTGATTACCCTGTACGCATCAATGATGCGGTTTCTTAATTCCTCTACATCGCGAAAAGGAGTACGGTAAACCAAATGCTGTAAATGGTCTCAAATAGAGAAATCGTAAGTATTGAGATCCGGGGATTGAGCGGGCCAGTTCTGTGGTGCTCCTCGACCTATCCACTGATTTGCATATGTTTCAGTTTAATAGTGATGTGGCTACTTGACTAAAATGGGCGTGAGCCCCATCATGCATAAAAACATATCCCTGTATACATAATATGAAACACATAAGGACATGATGGGTTTTTCTATAAAGTGTGCTGATTAATAATTTGATGAAACAGAATTCGATCAGAATGTCTGAGCCAATTTTTCAGTTCTTTCTTAAATTTGGATTTATTTTGTTTATTATTGTGTTGTATTTTTTCCAGTACTATGCTCCAGAACTTTGGACCAAGATAATTACAGTGTCTTTGACCTACCAATGTTTGTCATCTTTGAGCTAAAAATGTATTTTTTTCTACGGGTATTATACATGTGTTCCACTGATTTTATTTTTATTTTGTTCTCAACGACTTTCAGAATAATCTTCTGGCAGTATAGCTGCCGTGTATCTAGGACATTACTTTCTTCAAATAAGAGTTTTGATTGATAATTAATGGACCTACGTTCGGTAGTTTATTGGCTCAAGAGGTAAATGGTAGATATTTTCTTTATTCTACGTTTGAGGTCAATCTCTTATATTGAAACCATTTCATGATGTTTTTGAAATTTCTTTCTGAGTTCATCTTGTGGTCTTGCCATGTCTCTGCATTATAAAAGACTGCTGTGTCGCCAGCAAAACTGAGAATGTTTCCTTCGGAATGCAGTTTTAATAAACTATTTATTTTCAAAAACTAGTTGATCTCCTCAAATCTTGAGGTGTAGTTTTTGAAATTACTATGGATCTTCATCAAGTAACGGCCGAATCAACCAGAAAAGTAAACTACTTATATAGGTAATGAATAGTATTGGACCCAAGACTGTACCTTGCGGAACTCCGTAAGTAATTATTCTCGGACTACTTTTTTTTCCACTGATGTCAATTATTTGTTTTTGATTATACAAGTAGGAATAAAACAGTTCATATGCTCTGCCCCGTATGCCGATGTTTTCTAATTTCCCAAGAAGTCTTTTATGACAAACAGTATTGAACGCTTTCGATACGTCAACAAAGAAACATAATGCATACATAATAATAATTATAATTTATTGAATCCTCCACTATCATAATGTGATATAGGATACGTAGACATTTACAAAAATCGTCATAAAATCGTGAGATATAATAAATTGATAAATAAACATGTCACGCAAACACCAAAGAAAATCAAAATATGGTGAATTTCATCGACTAAAATATTCAGCAACACTGTAAAATGAACTGAAATCAATGTGAAATGATCATAGAGGAAGTCAGCAGGCTTTATGAAAGTCATTCTGAAAATTGCATGTTGACATTTTAATAATTATGAGCAAATCTTATTTCTGATCATTTAAATATCAGAATTAAGTCATCAGCTACTATACAGCACATAATATTATTATTATTATTATTATTATTATTATTATTATTATTATTGAAGAGTCGATTCAGTAATAATATCATATTACAAACTTCTTATGAATACTATAGTTGACTTGTTACTAGGTTTAATGAAATTATGTAACGTTCGATAACAACCGAAACTAGATGAAGTAAATTATTCTACTATAATTGAATTATTCACAGTAATGAAAATTTGAATGGAAAATCATTTCATTGTTCTCAGAAAAGGAGTGAAATTCTGCCGAAGCCGAAATTTAAAACCCGCATGGCAATTACAAAGATTATTTGATGTTCTGATTCGATGTCACCGATGCATTATGTAACAATCTCCTTTATATAATTTTAATTAGGAGCTAATTAAAAAGCTTTGTTGTCACTCTAACGAGATCTGAGTTCAAAAAATCATTTCATTATAGGGCGAAAGGTCTGCGGAAATTAACAGCATTTGCGTTATAGGGATGGAGAATAACATGGAAATCGACAAAGTAGGCGTGGATGAAATTTTCACTCGTTTAAAAATTGAGAGATGAAGAATATCAAGATTTCATTTAGTGAAATTGAATTGATTCGGCTAAAATTTAACTTGTGAATAGAGGAAGGAATTTTTGTAGGGCAGAAAATTATAAACTTGAATGCGTGTTACAAACAAGTACGACTCCGGTCCATTAGACTCTTCCTCAGAGTGATTTTCAACAATTATTGTTCGCAAATTTCTCTAGGAGGCAGATATTATACCATTTTTATTATCCCACTCACACAAATCGTTGCAGATACGAAGTTATTTTGATAGGTATGATACCTAATAATAGAAACACATACAAACGTATTTTTTTTTATTTTCACTAATTTCACAATAAAGTGTTTTTTGAATACGTTAGTGATGGATTTTCATCAAGTTTCGGCCAATTTCATCCAGCTGGTTAACGGAAAAACAGATTTTAAACAGAAATACAGTCAAAACAGACATTTTGATTCATAATAATTCGCATAGAGCTGAAAATTGGAAAGGATTTCGAATATACTGATATAAATAAAATACCTCACATATCCCATATAAAGGTCGAAAATATCGGTTTTCTGCATTTTTACTTCTCATTGGTAAATGATGTTTTCGTAAAAATGAGTCAAATAGTGGTACAAATCACCATTTCTGACGTATTCCTATTTTGAAAGTAGTTACATTTTACAAGATATGCTCAGATTACTTATTAAATATTATTATATTAATTAAACTATTACATTTAACTCAAATAGCTCCTCAACAATATCAAGCTCAAATAATTTCCAACCCCAGTATTATAGAATCAGTTGTTTGCCCAGACTTAATTGAAATTGATACTATTTATGGTAAATGAGCAGAAACTGATGGCGAACGAAAAGATAACAGAGAACGTCAAATATTTTACAATTATTGCACTACAAGTTTTTCTGATAAAAGCCAATCATTTACAAATTATACACAGCTCAAATATATGTTGTATCAAAAATACCTCCAGTGACTCCACTTAGATGAAAATCATGTGTATTGAAGTCCTAGAATTCTTAATATCATATCAAACTCCTCAATGCTGCCTTAGGTGTATGACAAGTTAACTTTTGGCTTCCATAAACCAAGTTTTTCTCATTGAAATTCAATTCAACAACAAGAAATGTATGTATAAAAATATTTATAGTGTAAGATATATATGCATAGATATATACAGGGGTACGCAAAAGTCCGGAATAAAATTAATATCTTTTTAACCAGTATTTTAGGAAAAAATGCTGAAATACGTCAGTCGATTCCACATTGTAGTCATTTTTTGGCTATAAAATGATATTTTTTTTAACCCCTTAGCTGCAACCCTCCCCAACTTTTTTTTCAAATGCAAACCTATATCGTGCAGGGCTCATTGAAAAACTTGTAAAAAACGAATTCTGACCATATCTTTCATTTCTTTTGTGGTTACAACCAAAT
>WOGN01004109.1:0-14481 GCA_015342105.1 Leptinotarsa texana
AGGAGGACTTTCTATCAGTTTGTGTCTGAAAGTTACTTCTTTGTATGATCTACACATCCATGTATAGATTTACTTCCTTCCTTCCTTTGGAAGATTCGCTCATCCTTCTTTTTTGTATCAAGATGGAGTAGTAAAAAGCCAAAAAACTTTCTTTCCCAAAAATATATGGAAAATGTTTCAAGGTAGCATTACTCCACATATGGGCAATATCCACAATGCGTTTCTCTTTCTGGTGAGCTTCCGGCATCGGAATGTATAGCTTTACCATAAGCGGAAATTGACGATATTATTTGAATGATCCACAATAGATTTGCAGAAGTAATAAAGCATCTTCGACGTATTCAACTAATTTTTTGACGATGACAAAGAAGGAATTGGAAAAAGGTTTCAATATACGCTCTAGACCTAGATAATTCTTCAATTTCAATGATTTTTTGCAAATCTTTCAAAAACTTCAAATGTCAATATAGCACACATACTCCAAATTCACCGAATCAATTCGTGGTTATGTTTATAATATTCTCAACTGGATCACAAATTTCATCGTTTTGAAAATTGAACTGAATATCATCAATATGTATCCAAAATAACAGTGGGTAAAGTGTTTCAACCTGAACTTGAGTATATCATATGCACCTCTCGGTAATATGTTTATTATTCCGACTCCAACGCCGGAGTACGTGTTTGTGGAGCTGTTTCCGGACTTTGTATGCAGGTGGCACAGTGATACATCCTACTGAATAAACTGCAGATAGAGCTCATGACTGGTTGGAATTAACTCTGTTTGTTCGAGATATTCAGATGGTTCACTCCGTCTGAAATGACCCTCCCGGTACTGACGTGGAGCTAGTACTCCGAAACCGGAGTACTAGCTCCACGTACTAGCTTCCTATTTATGTGTAATGTATATTATTTTTATGTATGTGTGTTTTTTGAAAAATCAAAATCATCATCAGCCCTCTCCACGATGAACTGCTGAATATGGTATCATCGTTCAAATACCGCCAATAAGTAAACTAGACATGTAGAAGATGTAGAAAGATATTCTTACTTTAGCGAAATATCGCAGTTGGGATCCCATTTACCTTTGATGATGGCTCAGATGTTTCTGTCGATTTCATAAATATCATTAAGAGAGTCATCATCACTATTTCTTGTGCAGATTTGTTCACTTCTGAATATAAAATTTCAAACGTTGAAATCATGAACCAGCCTAGTACAACTGTTGTATTTTCAATAAATTGAAACAGCATTATCTAGTGGTATGTCATGAAACTAACTCTTTTAAGCACTGATATCATCTATCTGAATGTTAGAAATTCGGATTTTCATTGTTTGAAAACTGTTAACAGATTTGAAAGTTCTGTATCGGTGAAACTCCGATAATCTAGTTTACTTACACAATTCTCCTTTCAATTATGCTTTCGTTAGGTAAATAATTTTCCCAAATTGTAAAATCACAACAATTCAACTTTTCGAATGCATTTTTTCTTGGAAGTATCATTTGTCCGGTCTAGGGCGGGAAGAATCACATCGTTGTTTTCACAGTAAAATGAAAATCTTGGCAATGTGGTTTTGATGCAAGCAGTTGATCATTACTATAGCAATTTGCATAGTTTTGTTCGCAATTATTGCAATAAACTATGAAGAGTTGTAGCGATAGTGAGTTTGAAAAAGTGCCTCAAAAAATTTTCAATGCAGCAGCTTCTACAGAACACGTTATTATTTGTTCTCGAAATGGATAGATATAAAAACACTATAACAGAGGCTTATTTGACGCGAAAATTACAAACTGTCAAATCCTTTATCTTGAGGAGCATGTACTCTATATTGAAAAGTACTATTTCAGTGAAAAAAATTGTAACTGTAGATCTCAATACAATAATTTCGTTAAAATAAAAGTTATTTCATATAAGTTGCAGCTCTTCTAGGATTTTTTCCAATTTTCAAGTATCTGCAATAGTTTTTGAGATATTCGCAAAATACCAACATTTCTTTTTTATTCATCCAATGTTTCACTTTTCACTATTCAATAACTCGACTCGTAAATTACTGTGACACCACAAACATAACTTCCGCTGAAAATGAACTGAAATTATGTGAAATAGTTCTTGTGGACTAGACTAAGAGGTCGTTAAATGTCTGTATGGGCGAGCATAATAAAAGCAATCAGCAATATAACATTAATTTCTCTGGAAATGAAATTGTTCAAGTGAAGATCGCTTGTTTATAAGAATATTCGAAGAAGTCAATCTAGTATGGATATCCGCAACGTGAACACCTACAATCAACATGGAAAATGGGATATGGTACACTCATCCAGAAAATCGAAAGAAGGAAGGAAGGAAAGTGACCTATGAATGGTCTGGAAGTTTCAGGGGTAGGACAGTTATCACCTCTGGTTCTCTGTGGACATTAACATTAGAAACGTCATGAAAGACTTGACTTTCAAATGTTTTGCACTTTTCTTAATTTTTCATCAATTCTCTTCGAATTTTTATTTCAATAATTAATAAATTATTGGCACTTCACGTTTTATTTGAGTCACTCATGAATTTATTTCTATTTCAGATCACAACAATTTCTTTTCTGGGCAAATTAGCATTCTTATATATGTGAATATCAAACATTTTTTTCTTCCTATACATTTCAAATCTGTTAACACTTTTGCAGACAGTTGAAGGCTATCAACAGTCTACGTTCAACAAGAAACATTGTCAACCACATTCGAATAAGCATTACAAATGATTCCACCCTTTCTAGTACCAACGTGACGTTTTTTGTTATTTCCACTCATGACTGGTTGGATTTGATCCTGTTGCATCCAGATAATCATTCAGTTCATACTTTTGGATGGTAGAATTGTTTCAAAGGTCGTTTCTATAGGAGCCAGTGCTGTTATGATGATCAATGCTATTGTGAGGAGCACAATTACTAGTATGTATACTCCCAATATGATTTTTCTCAATGTTGAGAACTGGAAAAAACAAAATACAGTTCTTTACTTAGATCAACGCAAAAGAAGTTCAATTCAGTTACAAAATAAATAAATAAAAAATTATGGACGGTCGAGTAATAAAGAAATACAATGAGTTCATCTTATATGAAAACTTTGACGTGTCAATGGAAAAAAAAACAAAATTTTGCTATCGAACCAGCTAAGTAATCATGTCCTATCATGGTGGGCTCAAACAATAATCAATCCAATGAAATAAATGAAAACACTTGTATCTAATTACCATACATAAAAGTGTTTTCATTAATTTCATTAAAGTGATCATGAATTACCATAAAATAAACAAGTCATCAATCACACTTCTCCAAAACATAAACATAATGATACCGCAGTTATGATACAATAATACAATGTAATTTCAATGTAATTTCATGTATGATTGGGATAAAATATGTTCAAATTGAGAAATTAATATACCTATAGGAACCCTTTTACCCTCAGGGTGTCGGGTGTTTAAGTTTATTTCAAAGTAAATATCGACACCTATTTGTCCCATAATGTTTCACCACACAGACCACTTTTTGATTCAACTCGAATATTTTAGAGGATATGTTAGTAGTGTTATCCCGCTGTTCTGAGAACAACTCCTTCTACCCAAAAAATGCATATTATTGAGCAGCAGTAGCAGAATCTGAACAAGGAGAAGACATAAATTCTTCGTGAGCATATCAGCAAACTCATTTGCTCAAACGATGATTTACCCAAATCCTGCTTGGCTGAATCTAATGGTATGGCTGTGTATGGTATGGCTGACGCAGATATGTCCTCATATGGGTAGGTTGCTGAGGGCATCAAGGTAGGAATCTTTCATCTTGAACGTCCGATATTTCTCCAGTGCGCCATGATATATATTATACACGATTCCAGCAATACATTCGAGCTGGGATATATGTCATCAGAAAACCCTCCGAAAAGCCTTTCTTGATTGATGAGTGCCGTTAGTACCCTGCATATATGAAAGGGCGTTTGTCTGAAATGCCTCACAGGAGGCCAGACATTCCAGTTGACGAGGATAGTCGCAGATTGATCGCCGGTCACGTTCTCACTAGATTGAGAAAATTACATCATGATATATAGATAGGGGAAATAGAGGTCATGGTGGTAGACAGAATCCCACTCTTGCCACTGACCTAAAAGATTACTCATCAAATAAAGAATTGGCACCAATAAGAAGCTGGATTTATTTGATCATGAATGAATAGATTTAAGTCACTATGAACACTTGCTTCGAAGAGTCGAATAGACTTCCCTTTGGAACCACCTAATACAGTCACAATGTGCTGAAGAATAACAAATGAAAGTTTTCTGTTTTGAAAACTACACGGTTATTCAGAAATCCTGTATTATTTTCTGGATTAGGACAACGTTGATCATACTATCAAGTTCTATATCTGTACAGTAGGGAGGGTGAGTGTAGTCCCGTAGCGCTTAGGCCACATATGACCCATTGTACATCCTCCCAAGGAGTTGTCCTCCTAGATCATCATCCATTCGGTTCTTTCCAGGAAGGTGAATAGGTCACTAGGAGACATCTTCTTTATATCGGCAGGTATATGCCAAAACTCGCCGAACACAAACTCCCTTATTGACAATAACTCCGGACACTCGCATAGGACATGCCTGATAGTGTTATCTTCATGTTCACACATCGTGCATATAGGTGTGTCCACTAGCCCCATAATATGGAGGTGTTTCTTTAGTTGACAGTGGCTAGTCAGAAATCCTATTGTTTAGCGTAGATTTTTTCTGGTCATCGCCAGATATTTTTTCGGTGCTAGCTTCCCAGAGCGATCCTAGCGAGACTGCATCCTTTAATTTCATCCCGTTCCTTTAGGAATTGAGCATGGGTGTAACGTTGAGGTAGTTCCGCAATTGTCAAAGTCATCAGGCCGTAGGTGTCACTGGGTCATACATTCTTAGTCCAGCCGCTTTCATGGCTAAATAGTAGGCAATGTGATTACCTCTACCCCTGTCATGCCCTTTAAACCATCTAAGGATAATGTTGTTATCCACCGAGGCTTTGGCTGAATCTTGATGGCTAGCACTGAGGTAACACATTGTCTGTTCAAGGCTGATAGGGCTTGTCTGCTATCAGTGCAGATTGTTATGTTTTTGCCAGATATTTCTTTCCTGGTTATTTCTTTTGTGGCGATTGAGATACCAGCAAGTTCTGTTTGAACCACACTGGTATTTTTTTCCATTCCTCACTCAATCCTTAGGTTTAGTGATCTGGAGTACACTCCACATTCTGAGTTTTTCAGCTTGGCTAGCTACATGTCAACAGAAAAACCTCCGGAAAGCGTTTTTTGGCTGATGAGTGCCGTTATTACCCGGCAGACATGGAAGGATAGTCGCAAATTGATCGCCGGTCACGTCCTCACTTGATTGAGACAAATACATCATGATATATAGATGGATTGAATCATTCTTCGCAAGGAAATGAAGGTCGTGATACAACACCTGCCGCGGATTGGGTCAGGTTATTAGCGTTTGACAGAATCCCACTGTTGCCACTGACCTGAGAGATTACTCACCAAATAAAATAATTTATTCTAATTTATTTGGTCGTGAATGAATCATTTATTTTCAAACCTGCCTAATACACAGTCACAATATGCTGAAAAATTACAAATGGTAGCTTTCTGTTTTAAAAACTACACAGTTATACGGCAAGTCTGTAATATTTTCAGAATTAGAAAATCGTTGAATATAATGCTCTCAAGTTATTAAAACTACCAATATGACGTAAATTATAATCAATTGTTAGGTCTTCAACTCGAGAAAAACAAAGTCTTTGACTCCATATATTGAGTGTATTATCTTCATGTAGAGATAGAATTGAAGTATTTTTCACTTGGAACGTTTCAAAGGTCATGAAGATATCTACCATCTACAACATCATGTTTGAAAATAGTGACTAATGTGAGTAACTCTCACAACGACATCCAGGTCTATAAATCATATAAAAACTATTATAAAAATTGTATTGAATTCACAAAAAACTGCGTGTAGTTGGCTCTAAAAATATAAACAAAAATTTGCTGGAGACTAATAAACTACGAAAGGAATAAAAAAACAACACGGTCGAAACCTATTTAAGAGTTGAGAAAAGAGATATTTTATGCCCTTCACATATTCATATGTTGAAAATTGTTCAAAATATCATTTCAAATATACTGAATTCATGCAAATATATTAGTTACTCATTAACTTACCGGAGCATCCATCCCTTGGTCTGCATACGCAGAATTTCTTCCGGAACCAGTTAGATCTTTCATAGGGAATGAAGACACCCTACTGTCTGAAGACTTCTCAGAAATACAATTCAAGACCTGCAAGTCATTTATATTCAATCTGAATGAAGATTTTGCCAGAGAAAAAGTGGTATAAGAACATATAAAGGATGCTTCCTAACTACGGTACGATCCGACTACGGTCGTTATTTCGTTTTAAGAAAACAAAATTCTCATGAATGACAATTTCATGGGCATCAACATTTAATTATTGAAGTGAAGAGGACGATGGTGTATCGCTGGAGCTCGCTGTTGGGATTATTTTTTCAGGAATAGCCTTTTTGTGAGAAATAGATTGATCTATATAACCCTCGGCTACTGTTGTAGACTTCCATCCTCCGTACTTCTTAATATCCGTTATATTTGCTCCTGATTCTGCTAGCAAAGAAGCAGAAGACCTTTTGAAACAGTGGCCTGTGTATTTCTTTGGTTCCGGGAAGTTCAGAAAGTGTTTATACCAACTGGGTTGGCTATATATTCATAATTTCAGTATTTCAGAAAAAACGTTGACGACGTAATACAACTTATTTATTAAAATGGTCAATGTTTTTCCAACAATGCAAAAAGAACGACTTATTTTCGTTCTTGTATTTGGAATTTGAACAATCAATTATTTATCCATTGATTTAATGTCTTCTATTATTAAATGTCTCAGCTCTTCACGCCGGCAGGCTCCACATATTCCGAAAATAGTATGTCAAATTGTATTTTTATAGATATACTAAATTTATCTATTTTATTATGAAAACAGGACAGTTGTACAAAAAACTCTGTATAATATTTGTGTAAAAAGGAAAACTTTTTCACGCACTGAATAAAACCTTACTTTCAACACTCATATCATACATAGCTATTTCCACTATATCTGCGTTGAATTTATCTATTTTTCCATACTCTAGCGGCCTAGTTAAGAGAGCAATTTTAGTCAGTCTCCAACAGAATAGATCTGAGCACAAGCTTTACCTGTATTATTAACTTTATACTATGCCTGTAACAATTCGGAGTATTCCAAATGATTCAAGTAAATTTTGTAATTGTCTAGTACAGAAAGGAATGATCCATTATATTTCTGGGGATAAAACACGCAGATTTGGTCATTTTCAAAATGGATCAATGAACGAAAGTCATTTTTTGTGGAGGAAAATCACTTTTTCATCGACCTTCTTTGGGAATTTTCACCTTCCGCCATCTGAGACATATAAAAAGTGTAATGGAGAATTTTATAAACGTGTAGAGAGGTTTGTGTCTGATAGACTGGGTTTAAGTTTAGAATCGTATTAAAAGGACATACATTTAATAAAATTAAGAGGTTACGCTCATACGATCCGTAATATTGTCTAGTCTGGATCATTGTGGAAAAATAGTAAATTAGTTCATAAAAAATTCTAAAATTTGTAAACAATCAAAAACCCTGGAAAGCAGTGTCATTTTTGTTATTTATAGATCGTGAACTATCAATCTTTTTGACTTAAAAAAAGATCCTTGAAGAGAAGGAAATTTACTAAAACAAAGTTCCGACTCCCGAAAGAGTATATCCATTATTTATAAGAGAGTATGTGACTTGAAAATAATGTTTTTGAGGTAGTTGAAGTGAATAGAAAAATTTTAAAAAGTTATGATATAATCCAAAGACAATAGAGAACTAATTCCCGTTGAAATTTTTCATTGAAGTTGATTTTTCAATAATCTAGACAATTGTTAATTAACAAAATTTTCTAAAACTTCCTTTATCTTTCAAAGTATTTTTTTTACTTCGTGGAGTCCTTCTTAGATACATACAAAAGAAGATTGCGTGATAAAAGTTCTGAAAATTTCAATACTTTGTTTATAGTGAATTTTCAAGGTGAACAAAAAAGAAAAAACGCAATGATATTGCAAAAAAATTGTTTTCCTTCATTTATGATTATTTTATCATTTTTATGTCAATAAAAGACATTTATAAACTGAAATAATAAATTTTTTCCCCATTTGTTCATACATTTTTTATAAACAAAGGGACTATTTCAATAATAAAAAAAATACAACTTTATAGAGAACGGTCAATTATGATTTCAAAAACAATTCTCCTGATAATACTATTTAATTTTTTATGATCGTTTTTCATATATATACTGTTAAAATTATCAGTTAAAACATTTTTTTCTGAAATTATATTTAACAAAATAAAAAAAAATTCTTTTATTCACAATTCCATTGACTATTAAGTTAACAATTTGTTTCAAACAAATTCTCAACTTAGCTTCATTTTTTCTTGAAAGTTATAAAAATTACAAAAACATCCACGAGCATACAAATACAGAAATGTTTTTTTTTTTTCATTATTTATTCAATTTTGAAAATACACGTGCTGCAAAAGTTGGAGCAGCTGATCCATTTGTTGACTTCGATGCTTATATAACTTTTAAACTTAGATGCGACAATAAACATTCAGGTCATTTTCGTGGAAAATTAAATTATCTTCCAAATGTCATCCTGTATATATTTTTTAGTTATTGTTATTTTGTTATTTTAGGCATTTGTTTATAAAAATTTACGAATTAATGGCCTTTTTCAAATTTTCAGGCTTACTGCTCAGTAAATAAGGCGAATTCAGATACTGAACTTCAGAGCAATTTTGTTAAACTATAAATTATCTTAGAGTCGCAGTTGGTTATTTGTTTATTTGTTCAATTTTTATTGAATTTCGCTAAATTTTGGGAATTATTATATTCCCACCTAATAATATTCATTATTATTATATCAAGAATAATGAAGCAGGCAGTTTATTTCATTGATTTCGTCTTTTCCTTCGTATTTTAGGGGAGGGGGAAGTTTTTGAAGTACTTGCAATATCCAGGTTTGGAAGTGAACATGCTATTCTTTTTCCTGTGTTACTCGGAGGGTTTTCGATTTTTTGCTCTTCTTAATCTTTTGCTTCATCTTCTTCTTCTTAATCTCTGAATTATTCCATTTCTTCTTCTTTTACTCCAGTCTCATCTGGCTCCGTGTTTTCTTCAGATTTGAAGTCTGAATCTGCTCCGTAGATTCCATTAATAATTTTTTGATAAGCTGGCTTTTTTTTATTTTGTTGATCAGTGACCATGCCGTATTCAAAATCCTCATCTTCATCATCAGAGTCGTTGTATTTGTACTTTTTATAAATTTCAAGAAAAAATAAAGCTTAGTTGAGAATTTGTTTATAACAAAGCGTTAAGTTGATAAACAATGAGATTATTAATAAAAAAATTATTTTTTTGTTATTATTATGATTTTAGAAAGAATATATCTAATAATTTAAACAGTAGATATATGAAAAAATTATTATAAACAATCAAATAGTATTATTAAGAAACATTTTTTTAGAAAATCATACTTGACAGTTCTCTATGAAGTTGTAAAAAAATTTTTCAAAATATTGAAATTGTTTTAGTTTATAAATGTCTTTTATTGACATAAAACCGATGGAATAATGATAAAAAAAGAAAAAATGTTTTACAACATTGTTGTGGTTTTTCGTTTTTGTTTATTTAAAAAATTTAAACAAAGTATTGAATTTTTCAAAAAATTAACAATTGTCTAGATTATTGTAAAATTTACTTCAATAAAAAATTTCAACTGTAATCAGTACTCTATGGTGTTTGGATTATATCATAATTTTTTTAATAAAAAATAAAAGTTACTTACTCGCTTAGAGGTTGTACGCGCAACCTGAAAATGGCTATTTTCAGCGTTAAATTAAAATTAAAAATATAATGGAGATACTGTTTTGGGAGTCAAAACTTTTTTAAAAAAATTTCCTTGTCTTCAAGGATCTTTTTTTCAAAATTCAAACATATTTATAGTTTACGAACTATAAACAACAAAACCGAATACTGCTTTTTAGGGTCTTTAATTGTTTATAATTTTTAGAATTTTTTATGAACTAATTCACTTTTTTCACAATATTCTACAATATTCTGGATCGAATAAGCCAAACCACTTAATTTTACTAAAAGTATGTCTATTTAACACGAATCGAAACTTAAAACCCAGACTATGAAAGTAACTCCTATGCATGATCTACACATTGTTGCAAATCGTTTATTCTGAACTCAATTGCTTTTTCCATCTAATTTTTTCCACTTTTTTTTTTAGATGCAGAAGTAAATAGCCAAAACATTTCAGTCCCAACACAAATCTCTCCATTGAATATAGAATACTCTTAAGATTTGCACAAGTGACTTCAAGCATCGTATTCAGCAGGCTACACGCGTAATACCAAAAAAAAATATTTTTTTACGTAAATAAGTACAGAACTGTGAAGTTATGAAACTGATCTTATCTCTGAAATATTTCCAACACTCACCGACAGTAACAGATGAGAAATAACATGCACCACTACATAGGCTACTAGAATGTAGTCCATAAATTTTGGTAGCTCAGCTTTGGCTAAGGTTACAGCAAAGAACAAGGTCACAACTGCAAGAAAGAACACGATTAAATATTCAGTATCGGTATCAGTATCATTTTTTCGAAAATTACCACCTACTTGCTATTATGTGAGCTGTGTTTCCAATCAGCCAATGGGCCCAGTTGAAAATGGGTCTTCTAGAAGTACCAGGGTGCGGCCTGAAGTAAGCTCCAATGGGCTGGAAGAAGCACAAGATCGTTGTGATGGTGCCCAAAATAGCATGGGGATTGTTTTCGACAGACCAAGCCTTCAGTTCAACAAATATCAACACGAAAGCAACTAAGGTGAATGACCAAGTTAGGACCATGAAAACTCGATGCCACTGAAATGATAAAAATAAATCGTTACTCACCTTATAGTTATACTCGTATATCGTTATAATGTCTTCAATAAAATGATGTACTTCTACCACAGAAATTTAACATCATGTAGGTTTTCCATGAAACAGTAAAATATTGACCAGATCAAATAAGGTGTTTTGGATAAATACTTGCCAAACCGATAAAGGATATTTAAGTGAAACTTCACATTTTTTTGAAATAACACTCTAAAATTATCAATTGTGAATAAATATCAAATGAAGTTGTTTGTATTGAAAGTTTATATATTTTTAAAAATGAACTTGAAATTGAAGATTGACTAAAAACTGCATCATTGGAGTCAGTGATAGTAAAGGGGGTAGTTACATTTGATCACAAAAAAATACTTCTAGTAGAACAACATGAAGAATATTAAGAATAATTCAATATTACATGATCCAAGTTCTTATCAATTTTTTTATATTTATTTATTTATTGAGAAAATACATCCAACATTTCATGAGACCCAATACAGACGTACATAATACACAATGAAAAGCTTATATTAGTCATGAAAAACAAAAATGGAAACATAAAACGAAACCTATATTAGCATTACATACCATGTAACATTATATCAGTTATGTAGTACATTATATATCGCTTTCCTAAACTAAGATAAGGGTAAGAAGATAATATCGATATTTTGTAAATTATTGTAGCTTGTATACACAGATGTCAAAGGACAGTAAAAGTGGTGTTATGAGTAAGATACGTTGATGTAAAAAGTTATATGTGACCTGGAAGTTTGATGAGGAACGTTAAAATTCAATGATGAAAGTAAAGTAGAGGATTAGATTTGATTATGTATGATTTTGTATATAAAAATCAAGTCGTTAATTTGGCGGCGATTTTTAAGTGATGTATAGTTGAATTCTTCTAAGAGTAAATCATAGCTATGCTCTCTTATGGGGTCAGAACCATGCTTTCTTAAGTAAAAAAAATCAGAAACAATGAATAATATATAGAGCTAATTTCCTATAATGATGAGAACTCTTTGCTATTACGCATCACAAATACTAGCATTTTCATTGCGCGTGATGTTATTTATTTGTTCGATATGTGACTAAAACGTTAGTCATCAAAGATAATACCCACATGTCTCGATTCGGTAATTCTTGCCAATGTTATATTTGTGGTTATATATTTGTACTGAAGATTTCCTTGAAAATGTCATAGTTTTACATTTACCTATGTTTAATGATAGTTAATTTTCCTGACACTAAACATGTAACTCGGTGATATCGTTTTGTAATGATATACAATCAGAGTAGTCTTCAGTCTCCCTGAAATCTTCATATCATCAGCAAAAAAATAGTTTTTTACAGTCGATACTATCAGAAATATCATTAACAAACAGAAGGATTAATAGTGGACCCAAGTTTAAACTTTGAGCAACCCCGGAATTTGTATTAAATATAAACCATTTAATTCCTTCATATTCCACGAATAATTTTATCTCACTGAGATATAATTTCAGTAGATATTGGAGGCTTCTCGAAATGCCAAAGCGTCATAATTTCATGAGCAACTGATGATGTGAAACTCTATGATCAAATGCTTTGCACATCACACCGTATACACCACATCAACTTGTACGTTGGTCTAGTTTGTCAGAAACATATTGTGAAGTGTCGTAGCACTGCCACGATACTTCATTAAACCATGTTGGAATTCAGAAATTGTGTTTCTTACGTGCTTATACATGAGATTCGTTTTTTTTTTCAACTTTGATCGTCAAAATTAGTAGTAATAAAAACTATAATTACAATATATCAGAATAATAAATAAACGAACATAACCTAACGAAGGTAATGACTTGTAATGAGGAAAATACAATTTTCTGGAATAGGTAATCACTTAGTTATTTCGCACCAATACTGAGCTTTCAAATGAAGCTTCCTTATGAAAATTAAAATATATCTTTTTTTTTTCAATCCATTTTTTCCATTAGGCACATTGGGCTTGATTCCAGGGCTACGTTGCTTCACCAATAACGTCAGTTTTTACAAGTTTTTTTATTCAACATTCTATATGTAGGTAAATACATCATGAAAGCATTATTGGCAAATAAATTGCAACTCTCTAACCTCCCAATAAGTCGTGATAATCACAATTATAATACAAGATACGGTACTCGCTTGCAGACACCACAACATAGAACAAACCTGTTCGAAAATGCCCCTTTCTTTACAGGGGTTCAACTGTACAATAATCTACCTGAGGATATTGCGAGTGAGAAATTACAGAATATTCAAAAACAAATTGAGAAAGCTTCTAATCGGTAAATGTTACTATAAAGTAGATTAGTTTTTTTATTGAGTTACTATGGTGCCTGAATGCACTTCAAATGTATTTCAAATATGTATTTATACTCTTAGGTATATGACCGGTGATAATTATCAGAATATTACTTTATAATTTTTGTAATTCTTCAAGATTTTATATATACATGTGCTGTGTTCTCTTTTTTGACTGTTTCAATATCATTTGAATTGTGATCTGACTGGAATAAAATTATCATTATTATTATATATTTGCATTATCACAGTGAACAGTTTTCGGTATTAAGAGTACTTCCATTTTGAGTTGAGAATACAATCCTAGGATCTCTCAATTATCGAAATTATTTTAGATGTGTATATTATTGTGTGTAAGTAAATCTGATCCATTTCTAACAGCACTTTAAAATCCAGAAATGCCGGAAACGATCACATTCCTTACTCATCAGCGCATACTATTGAAGTATTGCTGAAACATGTCTTTCTAAAAATTATGTTTTGCATTTGTTCTCTACGCGAAATATAGTCTAGATTTGCCTGAAGGGTGTTCGTTAGGTATGGTTTTTCTGAAATTGTTCAGAAAGGGTACAGCTTTCATTTTACCTCCACCCACCGATGAAACATAACGACAGAAAATTACTTGAAATTATTTCTCATACCAGATTTTTGCGCGAGCTGATAAAATGAAAGGAATTCAAGTGAGTGATTCACGAATTATAGAAACTTTGATGTCTATCACTCAGAACAACGAACAGCTACAAAAAACTGCAGACGTAGCCCTCAGTCTATCTAAAAAAACGGGAAGGCTAAAGTTCACTATGCTAACCGAAATTAGGAGCTTCATATTCTTATCATTCAGAGGATGAAACCCATTTCACTGAATATAATTACAGAAAATACAAATACTTAAATGTCAGTAGAACATACATAAAACACACAGAAAAATATATAACAGGACAGCGATCAAAATTAAAATCACAACAATCGAAAACATACAGGCTGATTCATGGTGGATGGCACATTAGACGTTTCTGGTGAACCAGACAACGGATCACTTTGAAAATTTAATGGAGGGCATATTCGGACATTCTCTAGCCAACTA
>WOGN01004110.1:0-14480 GCA_015342105.1 Leptinotarsa texana
CGATCATGGCCACCTAGATGCAATTTTAAAAGTGACTCTGAAAAAATCAAGTAGGCTGAAAAACTTCCGGAAATGTCAGTTTCTGATCCAGAATTGTCTCAGAAATCCAAAAATGTTACAATATACAGGGTGTTCCATTTAAAAATTCAGAACCGGAGCCATTTCCGCTGAAACCGGAAGTGACCGGAAAGTGAAAAATATGTGAAAACATTCCTCTCCACATACCATTCAACTATACCAAATCTCATTTCAATTCTCCTAATAGTCTAGAAATTATGACTTGTCCAATAGATTCGTTGACACCCGGTATTTATAATATAGTAATTTAATATGGTCTTTCTCTATATGTAGGTGTATAAACAAATATTGAATCATACCACTATCACATTTTCTATCTACCTACTACCTCTCAGATCATTGGAACATCTAGACTCTAGATTCTAGAGGCATTTAGAGAAGATGCTACATGTAATTTTAAGAGATAGGTTTCATTGATATTTATAAACCTTAACTGTTGCATCAAACTACATTTACCAATGACTCAAATATATAAAGATGTATCTAATCACGTATGATTCTTTACTCATTCGCATAATATCCTTGTACAATATAGTTTGTTGAGGAAAATCTAAATACTACGGTCCAATATGCTTCAACAAAAACCATCTTTTCATCGTCAGATTATTTATCCCCACTAAGAGGTTTCTTCTATGGATAGTGAAAAAAATTTCCTTTCCAAAATACTCAATATCATATTGAAGAGTGCTTGTTAGATGAAGCTGTTTCTTCTCTACCATCAGTGTTATAGTACTGAACCATCAGATAACATCCTTGCAATTTTTATTTTTTTTGTCCAATTTTTGTTTTGTATACACATGCATTTTAATAATTTCAAACCATAGGTATATATGGTTGAGGTATGTAAGCACGACAGTGTCAGGCATCAAGTATTTAGTATAGACACAGGATCAACGATATCGATGAAACACGGCAACGGTGCAGAGATTATTGCTCCGTGCTCGCAAGAGTAAGCGAGATTTGTGCATCTCATTAGGCAGGGATTAATGGGGTTTCGGAGACTGCGGCGATCGGCCTGCCCTCGATGCGCTCATTGGACGGCGGCTTTCAACTGTCCCGCACCGAACCAATCAAAGCCGGCCTCCAATTATTCTCGTTTATTTCGTTTTGAGGTCATCTGATGTAGAAAATGGCTGTAGACTTCGTTATTTGTTATCGTGTGTACGGGTTTGGGAAGTTAGGTTTTTTCTTTTGCCATTACCGGTATTTATGTAACCACCTGGCTTGATATTATCAAGACCGCTTGGAATTGATTGGATGGTGTTTAATAGTTTTTATCTTTCCATGTAATTATATATTTAGTTACTGGTTGAATGTTTTATGTGGATGTGTGGCAGTGGATCACACAGGGCAAGCAATTTATCGACAACTGAAACTCTGTGTTGAAGAGTTAGGTAGGTATGACAAATATTCAGAGGAAAGGAAACATGTCAGTGAGGCCTCAGTGTTTCCCGGAGATCTGGAAGAAATGGACAAGCCAGACGGTTCCCAAAGATAGCAAGACAACGGTTGAATAGAAATATAATTCCAAGCACTTTTCCAATCACCATTTTCGACACGCATTTCACTAACAAAGTGGGTGTCTTCAGGAGAGTAAGAAAACTTGATCTGCTAAAAAGCCAACTTGGTTAGTGAAATGCGCGATTATTGAAGTTCTGGTTATTAGAGAAACTGTTGTTTTTGTTTTTTTTGCACATAAAGTCAGTGAATATACTTGAAGACTGGGTATAAATCAAATCATCTAAAAGAACAATTTTTCAGGCCAGTCTCAACTGGCTGGAATGACACCCATCAGAAAACAACTACTTCCCTGGCTAATACCACGATGGCGTTGGATCCGACGTTAGATGGATCCGAAAGGTGTCAGTGCAGGATTCTCCAATGAAGTTATTCCTGCATATGCTGTTGGCGATTCAACTGTGGCAAGATATTTCAATTATTGGAACACACTTGCAGACCGGTTTCGGGCGGTTTTAGCCACTGCCTTGCACTGACGAGTGGACAAACATCCCAAACTGGTCTGCAAGTATGTTCCTTGCACTGACGAGTGGACAAACATCCGGAAACTGGTCTGCAAGTATGTTCCTTGCACTGCCTTGCACTGACGAGTGGCCAAACAGCCTGAAACCGGTCTGCAAGTGTGTTGTGTTCCAATAATTGAAAATCTATTGCGGCAGTTGTATCGCCAACATATGCAGGAATAACTTCAGTGAAGAATCCAACGCCCTTCATGGTGTTAGCCAGGAGAGTGGTTTTCTGATTGGTGTCAGTCCATTAACCTAGAGTGTAGAGAGTTGAGACTGTCCTGAACATATTGTTACTTTCGATGATCTATTATTTTGTTTTTTTTTTACACCAAACCAGTTTTGCCTTTTTCAGACATATCTATATAGATAATGTTTTTGGGAACGTCGAAAAACTACTTATACTGTCAGTGACTCATCCTCACCTATTCATCTAATGATAAGCGTTAGGTATGTTAAACAAGTTCAAAAATACAGTTGTGGGAAGGCACAAGGCACAGTTGTGGGAAGGCACAAGGCACAGTTGTGGGAAGGCACAAAATCATCCTTTTTTCTGAGGATTAGTGTTTTCTAGGCATTCAGTGGACTTATTTCACTTACAACTCATAGAATCCATTATAGAAAGTAATCAAAAATTCAAACTCACCTAGCATTTTACTCAGGTCAGCATTATGGAGATCAGGATTTTCGTCAGCTAACTTTTTCCTTTCCACTTTTGCCCACACCATGAAGGCGTTCATTGGCCGTCGTATCCTTGCTTCCTTCGTCACTTTCTGTCCTTGCCCGCCTATTTTTGGCACAAAACTAGTCCTCTGGTGAGCGTACACTGGTATAGTTTCCGAGTAACTTTGCCGAAGGTAGTCATTCGCACTAAATCTGCTCCCGTCATATGGTCTATAGTCATATACCGGTTCGGCCATTGACCAGATTTCCTGCTGGGTTTTCTGCAACACCTGAGGTAACACCTGAGAGGCGGGCAGCATTTCCTCCTGGTACTCGTACCGGTACTGCGGTGGCAGCAAGGGCGAGGGAGTATTCGAAGGGGAGAGGCAAGTGGCGTAGTGGTTGCTCGGCACTGGAGATGACGTCGTGTCCTCCAAGATGCTGAAAGAAACATAAGTTTGAAAGATGACACGTTCACTTGCACGGTCACCCCGAAGAGTGAATGAATATTTTGCAGCATTTCATGTGGACATGAGATTTTTATTTGGTTCAAAATCACAATGTTGGAAAATGTAAATATGTTCGTTCAAATGTTGTATATGGCAGTAGAAGGTTTAGCAATTTTACGTATTTCATGATCAATATTTTGCAGCTCACAAGGAGAAGTAGGTATTCAAACAAACGAAAATAATTGTATATATAGGGTCTCCCAACAGGGAGATGAAGCTACATCTGTCAAATTATTCAGTATGTCTGTCTGTCTCCATGGACGGATATATCATTCAACAACACCACCATTGGTTCAGTAATTGATCGACCAGCACCGGCACGTCGACGAAACGTAAAATCTGCTGAAAACATTGCTGCTGTCCGTGAGAGTGTGCAGGAGAATCCGTGTCAGTCCATTTCGCGTCGCTCACAAGAACTCGCAGACCACATCTTGGAGAATTTCGCATCGTGACTTGGGCCTGCACAAAATTCAATTGAACCAGGAAATGAAGGTGAACGACCATAGATAACGACGTGTGAGGCCTATTTCTCGATGAATAGGTACGTAAACAAACAAAATAGTTGAATTTGGGACAATACCAATCCAAAAGTGTCCAATTTCCAATTTTTGGTGTGGATTTGGCTGGATTTGGCTGGATTTGGGGCTGTGGATTTGGGGCTGGCGGCGTTATCGTTCTTTGATAATGACGTTGGTCTGGCCATCCCTGTCAACGACTAGCACCCTAGGTCGATGATTACCAACTTCTTTTGATCTGAATTGGATGATTAGGACACCAACGAAATGTGATTTCAACAGAACGGCGCTACGGGCCACACATCTCATACAACGTTGGATTTCTACACAAGCGATTTGAGGGCAAGGTCATCTCATGTGAAGATGATGTTAACTGGCCACCAAGATCGTGGGATTTGATCCCGTTAGAATTGTTCTTGTGGGGTTTTTCCAAGTCAAAGATGTATGCGAATAACCAACAAACCACACCGGTCCTCAAACACAACCATACCATCGTTCAAATTCAGCCTGATTTATGCGCCAGAGTCATGGAAACTTATATATTTCGGATGCGCTTCACCCAGGGAAGCCGTGTCGAACATTTGTACGGTGTTATATTTTAGAGATAATGGCATCAATGAGTCTTTCAAACGAATAAAACATTTCAATGATAAGTGACATACACTTTGTTTTATTCAACTTTGAAGATAGGAAGCGCTTGAAGAAAAATCCAGCTATTTCTGGATTTGTTGACCATGGTCTGCAGATGAAGATGATCAAAGGCGATGAGACAATGAGTCATATCCTTAGGTACACAGGTTTTGATTTTCGATATTTCTCCATCGATGATGCGATGCGCGCGTGGCTTTAATTCTATTGGTTGTATTAAGTCACCTGTTATGTGTATAATTTAGTGCAGGTAGCTATACTTTATTTATATTCTGCCTTGAAACTTTAATTCTTATATCCAGAGGGCCGGGGTTTTTCACTCTTTTTCATCGATCTATTGTAGATCCATTCAGACTAGGAATCCAGCTGTAGCTGAAGACCCTGTATGTGGTTGGTTATATGAGAAATACGAGAAGAAGTGTAAATACACAGCTCTCTGAACACAAAAGAAATTGTCGCCTTGAGCAGACCGACAAAACAGCAGTAGCAGGCCCAAGTGCTCAATGAAACAGAACCAGACTTTAAGAAGGATGTAGGGAGCACAGAGACAATTTCAACCAGAAGTCAGGTTACCTGCAGTAAACCATACACGTATCAGACCAATTCATGGAACCAATACGAATGAACACACTACCACAAAAGATGGAATGAACGAGAAGGGCAACTACAGTACTTTGTGGCCTCAAGGTATTTAATATTGACTAATATTGTGGTAGATGCATGACCGATAAACCCAACAAATAGTTCACACTCTTGGATCATCCGTGTTCCTATGCATACCTAGTTTGGCACGAAAGAACAGCTGCTGATAGCTTAGACAAGACAACTGTGAGAAAGGTGCGCAGCTGTTAATCGATTAATTTTTCATGTTCTGTTCAGAGAAAACTTGATTTGTCCACATCAATTGTATCGTTGATGATGGAACAAACATATAGTGAAAAGTTCTTATTCATATGTTCCAAATAGTCAATATCCCCGAAATAAGATTATAAATAACTAAACAAATAACATTTTTTCATAAAAACAGTTTCAACTTGAAAAAAATCGTCATTAAAAAAACCATTTTCTCACAATTTATTTCTTGACATATTACTTTTTATGACAATTGATAGTACGGCATTAGTTAAGGTGAAACACGTGGAACTACATTCTCTTTCTCAACAGTATTAAGGCCACTTTCAGACAGAGCGGGTGAGACCTGCGTACGACTCTCTGTGTCCGCGGATATTGATATTCAAAGCGAGAACGCGAGTGCACCGCGCACCGTCTGAGAGCGGCCTTAAGTACAATGTTGCCAGAAGTTGTACATCATCGCTGTGAGCTGATACTTTTCTGGATTGTCTTGCAACTAAATTATCACAACCGACATAATTGAAAATGAGTGAGTGAAAATGAGTGTAAGAATAGCAATACTAAATGACAACGCCTTCTCCAAAGCTGTGATTCGAAGACACACTTTCATTGACTTCTGCGCCGTGAGTGAAAATGAGTGTAAGAATAGCAATAATAAATGACAGCGCCTTCATCCAAAGCAGTGATTCGAAGATTCACTTTCATTGTCTCCTGGCTTAGGCCAGACGAAAAATAAAATCAATATTATTCTTACTTTAAGATTTTGACGAAGTCTCATCTATGTGAGATACTTTCCATTATGAACAAAACTTCAGATATTATTCGTAACTTATAACTTATTCAAAATAAGTTGAAAAATATTTGAAAATTATTATGAATTAACTGCTCACCAGCAGGAATAACTAAGAAGATATTCAGTCAAGCTCTGAATGACATTGACTACGTATTTTATCACAATATGTTCAAGATGTCCTCAATTTTGATATCTAAATAAATATCACAGTAAACATGCCCTAGTAACATATCTCAACTTATAGAAATAGAACAAGTTGAAGAAATCTTTCATGACGCTAAAGCAAACACAAGTTTGAGAGTGATGTAATAAAAAAATAGTTATTATGTACCGAAACAACTGGTTTCTTTAGAAAATAATGTAAATATCATTATTTTCTAAAAAAGCCAATTGTTTCGGTACATAATAATTAATGTAAATACCATGGTCAGACCCCTCTGGACCTGTACGTTAAGGAGGTTGCGTTAACGGCCATGTTGAGATTCCGCAAGACTGATGTAAACCTCGAGGTAGGAATGGGTCAATTGAGGCTGAGCTTATATCGAGAAGCGCTTACTGTGCAACCTCTGCTGCAAGCAGCGAGTGATGCAATTGAACCCAGGTTTGTGTTCAATAAACCCTACAAATTACACAGAGTTAGATGCTACAAATGCAATACGCATATATACAGACGGTTCAAAAACCAAAGAAGGCTCAGGATGTGGAGTGTACTCCAGATCACTATGCCTAAGGATGTAGAGTGGAGAATGTGAAAAAATACCAGCGTGGTTCAAACAGAACTGGCTGGTATCTCAATCGCCACAAAAGAAATAACCAGAAAAGGAATTTCGGGCAAAAACATAACAATCTGCACTGATAGTAGATAAGCCCTATTATCCTCGAACAGACAACGTATTACCTCAGGGCTAGTACTAGAATGCCACCAAGATTTAGCCAAAGCCTCGGTAGATAATAACATCCTGAGGTAGGTTAAAATGCACGACAGTAACAAAAGGTAATGGCATTGCCGAATCTTCAGCCAAGAAAGTGGCTGGACTAAGACTTTTAGGACCCAGTGGCACCTACGGCCTGATTACTTCGACAATTGCGGAACTAGCCAAACGTCACACCCATGGTCAATCCCTAAAGAGTTTGGATGGAATCAAAGGATGCAATCTTGTCAGACTTTTAGGACCCAGTGGCACCTACGGCCTGATTACCTCGACAATTGCGGAACTAGCCAAACGTCACACCCATGCTCAAACCCTAAAGAGTTGGGATGGAATCAAAGGATGTAATCTTGTCAGGAACACCTTGGCAAGTTGGCACCGAAGAAATATCTGACGATGAGCAGGAAAAATCTACGCTTAACAGTAGGATTTCTGACTGACCACTTTCAACTAAGAATACACCTCTTTAATATGGGGCTAGTGAACACACCTCTATGCAGGATGTATGAACAGGAAGATGAGACTGTCATGAGAGGTAGATAACTTCACTTGAAATAGTTATCCTTTTCCCCCAAAGAAACTCCTCTAATAGCGAGCCCATCATAAATCCTACCTCTCCGTTACTGGAGTAAGCTGAATCAGGACATCTGATAGGATAATCCTAGGACTCCCAACTACCATAGATGTCTACTTGGTTAGTAGGTTGCACTTCAAGAATAGTATTTCAGTTCTGGAGTGATAGGTCATCCCTTAATGACTACAAGAATATTTCGATTTCTTATTCCTTCACTATCTTCTTTGTAAAACATTTCACTTGCCAAATCATTAAACCCAATATTCAAATAATAGTTATTATCTCACAGACCACACCCAAAATCTGAAGGTTTGAAGACTGGGGAGCAAAACTCAATTGATTAGAAAACGGAAATATCATGAAACACATTTCTATCCGCTGACGAGGAGCAGTGTTCTATACCTGTTTTTCAATCTCACTCAATATTTCTGTTTCTCATCTATGCTGTTTGTTCGTATCCAACTTTATGAGTTTAAATGACTTGCTAATAATACTCACCTCCAATAAATTCCGCTATTGTTCACTTAGTATCCACTAAAATTAACGCTTTATAAACAACAGCATGAATGAACTGTTATGAGAACAACTAGAAATTATTCCAGATAATTTTAAAACTTAATCGTTATCAGCATAATCGATTTGAAGTTTACCTGATAAACACTTGCGTTGACTGGTTTATTAGAGACGATAATGTGATTTAAAAGTCGTATTTAATAAACATTACTGCTCATAGTTTGAGTACCTAGAACTCCGTAAAACAACCAGTTAATATCGATACATTTATGATAAATAAACGGGGATTTTTGGTTGTTTTTCACGTGAATATATTAGAGAAATATGGGAAAGAAAAGTTTTGGATTTCTACGTCTCCATATTCATACATTAAGTCATAATTCTATGAATGAATTGAGTGCTTGATCTTGTAATGTTATCTATATTGGTGCTGAAGAGCCAAAATAGGCAAATATTTTATTCTGAAACATCGGATGTCCGCCATTGAGGATGACAGTGTTCTATGTGAGTGAAATTTTACTTTATTCTTATACTATATTGTATAGCAATCCTGTGAATGATAAGACGGACACATTTTGCTTTATCAATCAAAAAACGAGATGTGTTATTCATATACCTTGCCAAAAAACTCAGTATAGCCATAGTTAGTTACTACAATAAACATCAAACCGTTGGTCATCTGGACCAAGAGAAATGCAAGAACATTACTGGTGGCCGAAAAAGGACGGCTACGTTTCGGGTTACAGAATTCTTAATGACTCTTCTAGTCACGAGAACCGTTGTTACTGAGTAGCCATGCGATTTCAGTGGAGATCGAATAGTGTAGGAGTCAAAGAAAGTCACTAGGAAAAAAAATCGCCGAAGATGAGGACTGTGGGAGCTAACTTGCTATTTACTGTCCGCGGTACCGCAGGAATATGGCCATTGAAGAGGAAACGACAGAGCTACTTTTGGAGTATATTCCTCTTCACCAGGACACTGGTTACTTCTCGGAAGAAGTTCAAGATTTGATACTGGATGCTCGCGATCAAAGTAATCAGTAGGTAAAGAAGTGGTTTGGCGGATTTGCGAAGGGTGATTCCAGGAGAGCAGAGAGCCCGTGAAGTTTGCAAGGGAACTTAGTTGGAAAGGCGTGTGGATGTACTCTCTGAGGTACCTACTTTGGAGGTAGGGTCTCAGGACCCAACATCAAGGTGTCCGACGGTCTCCAAAATTAGAGTCGTGAATAGAAGAAACGTATATACCAACAAGTTGAGTGAGAATTATTCGAAGGAAGATGATGAAGGTCCTCACTGTTCACAGAATACTATTTTTCTGAAACTTCCATCTGAACCAAGTTATCTGAAGGCATTACCAATGTTGCAGAATGATTTTTACAGTGACATATATTCCATACTAATCAAAATGAGTTATGATACTAATTTATCATATCCGCCAGTAACGCTGATGTAATCATTTTATCAATTAAGTAATAATGTAAAGATGACACTGAGAATTGAATACGTAGAAAAATATTTCATTACCCTATAACCTTTTGAATTCAATGTTTCTTGTTGAATATTAGAGATTAGGCATCCAATTATCAAGAAATATTGGAAGTGCGAATCAAGACGGAACTTTTCAGAATAATTCGAGGGGCTGCTAAAAAAACAAAAATACAAGATTACAAGATCACTACAAAAAAGAGAGACCATATGTCAAAGAATGGAGGGAATTGGTTTTGACTTCAACACTGCAGTTGCCTCAAATTTTCATATAAAATTCGTAGTAGCTTCATGATAGCAGCTCATGATAGCATCTCGACATCAGCGTCGAGGTCATGTTTTTAATAACATTTATCGAGCTGATCGAAAATTGACTACAACGAATGTGAATAGCCATGATGCTCCCTAGTTGGCTCAGGAAGTTAATATCATAACTACCATAGGCTTGGTTCAAAGGCTTGCAACTAGGATTGTATTATTATGTACAATTTTCATAGCAAAATAATGCAATAACAATGAAACCACCAACCAAACGCCTGGCCTGGCGACCACTAGGTCTGGATTGACACACACAAAAAGAGAACCTGGTAAGAAGAAACCAGCCATTTGGGAATAAGTATGCTTAGATCAACACCATATCAAGATGACCTAAGCATAGGTCAAAGATATCTTGTAAATATTGGAGACTGATAAAGTTCCTTAATCTTCAATTAAGGAGAAAAACATTGCATTGAAGTAGTCTTGAATTATCTGTAATTATTGAATTGTCACCGAAAGACAATTATAGATACTTAACAATTGAAATATCGTTTGCTAACTCGGTTTGTAAGATATATTTGATTTTTTTAATATTACTTTCTTTCTCTATTTTGGAGTATCACTGACATTAACTTATTTTCAATAATATTTCTTTATTTTCAACCTACTTCTTTGGATATGAGGAGCTTCAACATGTTTGGACTTCTCCTGATGACGATACGCTTTCCTCATATATCAAAAGATTTTCTTCCTCACTATTACATCATTACCAGGCAAGGTGATTTGCAAGAAATTGTGTTTTCTGTTTCAACTCCACTGTACTATATAGTGAAGGGCATTAGGCTACCCCTGCAGTGTGAGATGCCACCTATGGGATTGAGAGACTTAATAAATTATGGCTCATCCTTGCTTTCCCTAGCTAGTCTTTTGACCCTTTATAGACTATGAGGTGACAGAAAAATCTGATCTTGAGCCTACCAAGGTGATAAACGTCTACTATATATCTTCAAGTATCCCCCTTACAACATCAAAATGAAGTTGCTTCTCAGTACTTTAACTTTTGATCCTGTTACCATACCTAGGAGACTATCTGGTGTAGCTAGAAAGCGACTTATGGCCTTCTCACTAGCAAAGTATCTCATGAATCTACGTTGCACTAAATTCTTCAGCAACATAAGCAGAATCTTCACCAGGAGAAAAAACAGAATACTTCTCGCTAGGTCAGCGACTTCTTACGCTCAAACAACGATTCACCCATATCATTCACAAAAAATGTCTGCATGGATGGTTCTAATATATCCCTCAGATATAGCTGACTTACAGGTATAGGAAAGTTGCTGCAGTCATTATAGAAAGAATCTCACACCTTTAATATCTTATGACCTTAATATCGACAAATCAACCGAAATGTCTTCCATTCCATATGGTCCACGAGAAAGCTTCCTGAGCTGCATATTCCGGCATGGATGGCTATAAGTTACCTGAGAGGACCAGGAGAGTGTCTCTAGGCTGGTGGGTGCAGTTGATACTTTGCAGCTATAGGACGGCATCTTACTGAAGTCAAATAGGACCAAGTTGCCCAACCATACAATTGTGTTGCTCATCTACCTGACGGAAGTAGCCACAGATTGATAGACGATCTGTTTCTCACTAGATCCAGGAGAATGTATCATGGGCTGGAATATTATTCACAAATGAATTTAGACCTTGATAGTGGCGCACATACTCTGTGCCTGTCCCAACAAGGACCGGATTGGCAGAGAACCATTCTTGTCAGCTGGCCTGAAAGATCCCTCACCAAATGAATTAATTGCAGTTGCAGTGTAGGGTCGAATAGACCGGTTCACTTTGGCCTTACACTTTCCTACCTCAGTTTGTTGTATTGAAAGCCGTCACATACATCTACTCATTTAAAATTCATTGCCGATAACTTGAAATACAACACAAAACAAATTAAAAAAAAAAGAATTTTACGAATTGAATCTAACATTCAAATAGGAAATTCAAATCCACTTGCAGTCGAATATATGTTTGTGAAATAATTGAAAAATGTTGCTAGAATATTAACCGATGTGAATACAATCCAGTGAATTCGACAATTCAGAGCCCAAAGGCAGTGCATTTACCATTCAGTTACAGATAGCGCTATTTCGACCATTAGTCATAGTTCTCACCCATGGACGTAGAAAAATAAACTACGTCCATGGTCTCACCAGTTGTTCTACGCTAGCTTATCTGTCATTTCCAATAAAACCAATAGAAACAGGCACCTAGATGGTATATCCCTGCAGTAGATGCTGACGATAGAAAGAGAGGCAGATTACGATTTTTCATTCTGCTGTCGATATCATATAGAGTGATATTTTTGCTGGTTTATTTTTGGAAACACTGTTTTTCATAGATCACTATGCGAAAGGATTTGGATGTGAAATCTTATAAGATACAGCTGGTGCAAGAATTGAAGTCACACGACCTCCCACAACGTCAAACATTTGGTGAATGGGCGCTGGCAAAGTTCGAAGAAGATCCACATTTTTATCGAAAATTTGTGTTCAGTGACGAGGCCCATTTCTGGTTGAATGGATACGTTAACAAGCAAAATTGCTGCATTTGGAGTGAAGACCAGCCACAAGCATTGCAAGAGCTACCCATGCATCCCGAAAAAGTCACTGTTCGGTGTGGATTATGGATTGGTGGTATCATCGGGCCGTACTTCTTCAAAGACAACAATGGCCGGAACGTTACTGTCAGTGGCAAGCGCTACCATGTGATGATTGACGACTTTTTGTTGCCCAAAATGGAAGAATTGGACATGACTGATATGTGGCTTCAACAAGAGGGTGCCACATGCCACATAGCACGCAAAACCATTTCCCAATTAAGAGTCGCCTTCGTTGAACAGTTTACCTCACGTTTGGGGCCAGTCAATTGGCCGTCTAGATCATGTGATTTAACGCCTTTGGATTATCTCTTGTGAGTCATGTTGAGGCTCATGTCATGTTGAGGCTCTGGAAGCCATTATTGAAGCATTATACGTGAAACACCGGTCGATATGTTAGAGAGAGTGTGCCAAAATTATACCGTATGAAATTATATGTATGAAATCATCTTCAAATATTAGATTATATTGATCGTTCTATCGATTCCAATACAGATTTCATCATTGTTTTTTTTTAATTTTTTCTATTGTTTTGAAAATTTAATCCTATACCTCATAAAAATCATCCTTTACCAGAAGTATGAAACGTTGATCAGGAGTCACTCTACAGTTTATCCTTTCGTTACTTTTACATATTTTTTGAAATTTGCAATTATAAGAGAATATATTCACTACATGACAATTGGCTGAATATACTTGTTGTTAAATATATATTGACTTTATTTTAGGAAATTTGGTAGCGATAAGTATTTCGATAATTATATTACGGGTGCTTCACGAGTTCTCGGATGATTAGACACTCCAATTTTCTGTTAACAGAACAGAGGTCAGCAGACTTCTTACTAGAATTCGTTATCGATTACTGTTATGTAGAATTATAAAAAATTGGACCAGAAATAGACATGAAGCTCTGTCTGACGAAACTAACCATGACTCATGATTTTCCCTAACTAACGTTCCTGTTGTCTTCACCTTGAGTGGTCAAATGATCTAAGAACAATTAAGTCATAGGTTTCAAAATATATGGTGTTGAGGATACATATTTATTAATTAAAATGAAATCGTGTAAAAAGATGCATTACTAAGCTAGTCTAGCACCTGATAATAAGGAAAAGGATATACGGATTGATCTTATCTTTATTAATTTATTCTAGAACTGAAGGTTACCGAGAATTCTAAACTGTTCGCCAGAGTATCTCGAGTATGCAAGATAAAATTCGCGAGATCCATGGGAGACTTAATTAAAAATGTTATTCAGAACTGTGACAAAAAATAGAATAGATTTTTTTTTTAATTGCATCGACTAGACTAGTCTCTTTACTTTATAGTCTCTTTACTTTATACAGGTTATGGACGATATTGTGGTATATGGTATTGTTGGTTTAACGAGTGGATCACCATATCAAGGGTATAAGTAAAGATGTCTATATTACAAAAAGAGTTAGAGAATACGTCGACTTAACCATACTATAATGCCAAAATAGTAGGCACTGAATTATCAAGAAGTTTCTCAATGGATAAAATACATTGTCCTTTATTATATGACCATTTAGCTGCGTGTGTATGATTTGAATAGTAGATGATAAGATATTCAGAATCACAGGCTGACAACAATGTTTGCGTTTTAATGTAATGATATCTCTGAGAATTCAGTTCCTACTACTATGGAATTTTAGTATAGATTGCACCGAAGACCAAAAACGTCAAATTTATAATTTACTTCTAGCAAAACAAACTGTACAGAGACTCATAAATATTTCGCAAAACCAGTCTAATTTTTAAAAAGAAATACAAACAAAATATGCATGATCCTAAAGAAATGTAGCATTCAAGACAAAAAACAATTTGCATCCATTAATGAATGGTTCTAATTCAGCACGTCACAAATTCAAAAACTCTGGGGTTTACAAGCTCAAGTGCGACGCCTGCAATGCCTTATATATAGGCCAGACTGGTCGCAGTTCCAACTAGAGATTTGAGG
>WOGN01004113.1:0-14477 GCA_015342105.1 Leptinotarsa texana
TATGCTCTAAACATGAAATGAATAGTAAATTTTTCATAGTTAATTACCATTGATTAGAATGAGATATAACCTCAATCGTTTATTACATTATATTCATTATATTTAATTGAATTTATTTCATTGCCATCTACCTATATTTGATTCATATTTCATTCGGAAATAAGTCTGAAATTCATAATTATTTAAAATTTCTTTTATTACAGTTTGAATCGACCACTACTCGTTTACTAGAGTCTGTATACTAACCTGTCTATTAATTCACTTTTCTTCCAGTTACTTTCAAATTACGGCATGCAAATCAACGTTTTTATGTTATAACATTGTTATCCTTTACAGTTGCAAATTTTAGTTTTGCTCCAGGAACATTTTCTTTTGTTGAAAACATTATTTTTTAATTGTTTATATGTTTATATGAGGGTTTATATGAGGATTAGGCAGTGTTTGTCCCTATCGAACTACTAGCGCTGCTAGTGAGTGATTTTTCGTACTTTAGGAAAAAGTTTAATTGTACTAAGTTAGTTGTATGACAGTGTGTTGAAGTCATTTATTTTTTCTTGCATATTGAATTCGATACACAAATGATTTTTTGGAAACTTGCATTTTCACCTCAAAATATTAATCTCACTTTTCAGGTTTTGCTATGAAAAATGTAATAAAACATCTCAATATATATGAAGTCTCAAATATATATAAAGAGAATTACCCTACGATTACAGACGAAAGTAAAATAAAATCCAAGTACATGGACGGTATGGGTTCACCAAATGCAAACATAAACATTAATGATTTCTCCCTGATTTGTTTAACCAGCTGTTGTTTATGGACATTGTGCACTTTCATCGAAACATATTATGACAAACAAACTCAACAACAAATTCACAGCGTATATCGTCTTTCTTCCTAGTGCAAACACTGCAAGCAAACGAAACGGACCCGAGAGAGAAAAGAAAACCCGAAAATTCTGCTAATTTTGGTGGGGCACGTTGCTCTGACGTCATAAAGCTAGTACCGCCTTTGCAGGGTTATGGGCGGGAGATAAATAAAATTTACGACGTGCTATTTAAGAGCTATCTGCCGGCAGTGTAACGAAGCATGCGGAGGCCATTACGAGTCTGCTATTGGCTAGGAAGCCAGCGCGACAAGCTCTCAATCCCGCAGTCGAGCGTTAGCAAAGAACTAACCAAGAAGGAAAGATTTCAAGTACGTCGTTGATAGTCGGAATAATCGATTGAGAATCGCTTATATGGTTAAAGTTAGGACTGTCGTTTGGATTCTATGCCGTTTTACTCAGTGGAAGAGAGGGCGATAGCGACATAAACAGTTTGTAGGTTATGGTTTATGTTCGGTATGGGACATTTCGCGGGATATTTAAGATATTATAAGCGCTCAGGTTAAGCTCAGAATTTGCTTCGTAAAAAATATGTTATTGGGTGAATATTCTTCTATAGAGAGAGGGTGGATTCTGATGTTTTCCTTATTACTTACAGTGAGAATGGAAATTCATATTCTGTGTAATTATTTTGCGATTGAGAAGGGTGCGTGGATAAAATTGAGCGGTTTTGGATTATGTTTTGGCGAATGAAACAGTTTCGACATAGAGGGAAAATACTTTAGCTTTTAGAAATTGTAATAGAATCATGGTTTCTATATATCAAACGATTCGTAAATTCAGATGCTGTAGAGAGAAAGAAGGTCACTGGCCGCTTTTGTGAAAGCAGTGGTGTAGGTAACGTTGAATTTTACCGGTGATTGAAAGTGTTGGCAAAATGATTCTGGCGGTGTTGATTCAGAATTAGCATTATTTTCATTTCGACAATTCAAGGTATTGTTCAATTGAAAGGGGAAATGTGACCTGATACAGAAAACAAGATCTTTCTGTTGATATATTCGTTGATATTAATATTTGTGATTTTTCATTGGCGCAGACGAAAAATCTAGGTTTATACTTATCCCCTGTAAGGGATGAATTTGTATATTACAGCAGATACGATCAGATATCTTAACTAAACGTTTTTTTATTGAGTTCTTTTCTTTGCACCAGATACGATTAAATTTATCTACTTATTTTTAATGTTGTTCTACAGTGAAAAAGCTGTTTCAAATGTACACCTACATTATTGTTTTGAATTTGTTCGTGGTTTTATATTTTAGAATATGACGTCTTGGTAGGTTGTGAAGGTTTATATTTTGTTCCACGTATTTGTCAAGGGAAGAATTTGGATGAATTCCATTCTGAATTTCATGTATTGATAAGCATAATCAAGACTCTCGTTATTGATCGTTCAAAGGTAAGGTAAAATACAATTTTTTCTCAGATAACACTTTGAATATCCGAAAATTCAAGAAATTACCAAGTGTCTTGTGCTGGATGAACTCATTAAAATATTTCGTGCATTATTTTTCGGCCATGAATAAGTACAAAATGAAGTGAATTTTATATAAAATGTTTCACCACATAGAGGTGTATGTTAAAAATAAACGTGGAAAGCAATTATAAAAAATATATGTCTTATGCATTGAAGGCTGCACTCTATTTTTTGTAAATTAAAATAATTTAGAGCTGTAGAAAAAGTAGGAATATGTATAAACAGAAAAGATCATAATTCGCAAGATCTGCCGATTTTGCGTCGCTCACAATAACTGGGGCTTTCGCAGACCACAACTTGGCAAATTTCTCGTCGTGACTTGAGCAACTGACCCAGAAACTGAAGGTAAACGACCATTTACAACAACTTGTAATCGCTGGCCCTAATTTTCATCGAAAAATCATCTTCAGTGATGATGCCCATTTCAGGATGAACGGGTTCGTGAACAAACAAAATTGTCGAATATGGGACGATACCAATACACCTGAGACCCAAGAGCGTCCAAAGCATCCCAATAAAGTCATTTTCTAGTGTGGATTTTGGGCTCGTGGCGTCATCGGTCCATAATTCTCTGAGAACGACGTTGGCCAAGCAACTGTCAACGGCGAGCACTATACGTCGATGATTACTGGCCTGAATTGGATGATCTAGACACCAACGACATGTGGTTTCAACAAGACGGTGCTGCGTGCCATACAGCTCATGCCACATTGGATATTCTCCACGAGCCATTTAAGGGCACTGTCATCTCACGTGGAGGTTATGTGCAAATATATAAAACCATATAACTAGCAATATGGTGCAGAGAGCAGTCGAGCAGTGTCGAGAGGAGAATGTAAATTTTGAAACCGTGATTTCAGAGTTTGCAAATTCGCAAACTGCAAAGAAGATATTTTGAATAAGTATTCTTCAAGAGGAACTACTGTTTTTATGTTTCAAATATATCGTACTTGGCATTCATTAGATTTTTATTGCCTTGAATTACTTGTCTTTTAGTTGGATTGACACCAACATCCACACTCCCATCCATACTAGCTACGTCAGTGACTTTATTCGAAAAGAAACATTCTGAACATGACGGTATGTATTGCTTCAAAAATTTGAAAAAACTATCTCGCTCTGAAGGAGTTTGGACGCTTATTCAAAAACAGAATATAACCTCCACGGGTTAGGTTAGGTCAGGAAGCTTTTTGAATTGTGTAGGTTTTTTAGTGCAAGCAACCCTCAATCTATAGGTATAATAACACTTCCGAAATACAAATCAGCGGAAAAACCTGCAACACCACATCATCTGAAAATCTTGATCTGCCAATGTCCTCTTCTTCATAAAACAAAATCTAGGGTGACTCCAGAGGCTCCAATAAATTCAAAACATCGCCAGAACACTTTATGACACGACTGTCGTCAAACTTAAACCAGTCCGTTTCTTCTTTGACCAATGCGTAATAATGACCAGATTCAACGCCAGAACCACAGTGGACAATGACTGCATGAAGATTAAAATAGTGGTCTGTTAGATTGAAGTATTTATTTTTTTCGAACCTTCATAAGAATTTGGTGTTTCTGTCAGAGGTTGGGCCATGTTTAAAGATCATCAAATCAATAAGCTTTGCACGGACTGGTTATTAGTCATACTAGGAAACGCTAATTGAACTTCCAGAAATTAATTTACGTTATTGCTACCTTTTGAACATTTACTACAAAGTAAACAACTGAGGATTTTTCCAGCAAAAGATTTACAAACACAAGACGAGATAGACTGTACAGAATCATTCAATCCAGAACGGTCAGGAGCATTGATTTTGATATTGTTTTGCTCACGAAGAGTATTCAATTGTTCATTTTATATCAAAAGTAACACAGAAGGCAACCTCTCAACGAGATGTGTGATGAAAATTCACTCAGACAAACAATTTAAAAATTTTATTTATTTTTGCTTAATGGCCGCCCATGGTAAAAGTTTCGTATTGTAATATTTGAAGTTCAGAAAACAACATCTCACAACTTGATTCATACCCTGGCGTTGATGAAAATCAATCAAAATTACAGTCAGAAAAATCTTCAACAACAGTAAATTAATTATATTTTTCTTGCCTTTCCTAAAATGACCCAAAACTACCAACACAATGCGAACGATACACCCTTCATCTATTTTCAATTCCATCACTATTCAACTCCTTCGCATACATACTTCGTGTTTACGTAGACGAACCATAAACAAAATTTCGGGAGGTCCTCGAATTCTTAAAAGATTACCTCCAGAGTTTTTTAAAGCTGATTTATCGTCGAGAGAATATCGAGTTGTCCCCCTTTCCCTCCGCTCGTGCATGTGATACCGGGTTTCATGCACACAAGCACACACCCGAAAGTTAATCGGAATATCCTGTAAATCGATAAAGCAAAGCTCATAGGACCGGTGCTTCCCTCTACTTCACAGACAGTTAAATAAGCCAAAGGCGTTTCATCGGGGGGCTAACTTGATAAAGTAAAGCTGAGGCTGCCGATGAAATAATGAAAAAAATCAAATTTAAAGAGATTTTCATGTATGATAAAGTAAAAAATTCTTTCAATTGAAAAGTGGAGGTACAACTTTAGGATGATATATTTTGATGAAAGTGAAACTTTAAATCAATGCTCTTTCATAAGTTATGTCCTATGCGACTGTATTTTACTCGCAAGTGAAAATCTATAGGCTATTGAATTGTGTGCGGAAAGATTGGTGCAATCCAACCTCATACGTAAGTCAATAAAAATATTATTGGACAATCAAGCGGCGTTGGAAGCTCTTTCCTAAAACGGCTCCCCTCAATAGGAAGACTTAATAAATTAGCTCTGGTCTGGATTCCTGGCCATAATGGTCTGGATGTCAATGAGGCTGCTGACTCTCTTGCTGCAAGCAGCTTCATCGGACCAGAACCTGTCACTAGTATAGTTACAGGCTTCGTCAAACATCGAACACCTGGATGGCAAGAAGTTCAATGGTATTCTTGCAGAAGCTTCCAGGACTGGCTCACTCTAAGGCGTTCATACACCCTTCGATGCTTAAAACATGATCTCAGAAGTGTATTTAAATTTATAGCCTGTTTTCCGAATGAAGCATCATAAATTCCACGTTCCTAGTTTAGGTTTTATTAAAAGAAGTCAATCAAACATTCATGTTCTAGTCTAACAAACTAAAAATATAGATTAGGAAATTTTCATCTGAAATAATGAAGTTGTTACTAAATCCTATGTAATTTACGTTTCTTTTGATTCACTTCATTACTTCGTTTATCATGTGAATTGCTGAGGTAGATGAAGAGCGTCAATGGCCAAAAAAATGTGAAATTTTTTATTTCTTCTTCTGGCACTACTACGTCGTTGTAAAAACCTTATCTATGTCATCGAATCTTGAAATTAATAAGTAGATTGTGCCTGGATTTTTGTTGTTCTTGGTAGCTATCTGAATTTTCTTCTTTTGTTAATTCTTCCAAATATACAAATGACATTGCAACCTCATGGATGTATTGAGTTTTAACCCCGCAGTATCCATTTCATGAAACCCATTTCAACAATCTTGTTTCTTGTTCCTGTGTTGTTTCCTGTGTACAGGTACCTTGTTGGATTCTTCATATTCTTCAGGACGTAATTTGTGTTGTTCAGGGATTTTTTGCTACTTGTGAGCTATTACATCTCACATTCGCTTGTATAAGAAGCTGTTTATGTCCCTTTGTTGCATCTGTCCGACAAAACCTATTACCAATAAAAGGTCGACGAAGCAACATATAACTGAAAGTGAAGCTGCTAATGATAAAGACCTTAATACTACCGGTAATTCTGTATGTCTGCACTGCCTGGGGACAGTGCGTAAGGGCCGCCGTAAACGCTCCACGATATATACCGAATATATACCGGGATCTAGACCTGAACATAGACTACGTGGACGCATACATCATACATGAGGAAACACGCAGAGGACACGTTCGACAGAATTCGAGCGTACGTACAGGGATGACCCCATATTCCGAGAGAGGGACAAACACAGGAGGTCAACAAAGCAGAACCAAAGACTAGCCCCGAGAGTCGCTGTCAGGTGGCTCTGGTAAGTATAAAACTTTCTCAGCCAGTTCAAATACTCTCTTTTCCAGACTCGCTGAGAACCAAAAATTCGTTCACGATTAAAAAGACACTCGTCGCCGGTTAGTTTTTGGGGCCCCATGCAATAATTCAGTTAGGAAAGTCATGATAAATCAATTTAACAGATCAGAAAGTAAAAACACCTAGAGGCTGACTTTTGACCAAAGAAGGTGATGAAATGCCCATGAGTAGGATTGAAGACCGCTCCAGAAGGAGCGGGGTGGATGGAGTGGTGTATTCAAGTTTTCCTCACAAAATTAATTTTGTGGGGTGAAGTTTTCACTTTGTTGCATTATCTGCTGTTAAGGTCTCTGTTATACAGCCCCATTTTGTTGAGTACAAGGCTTCTCACTGGACAGTGTCCTCAAGTAATTTACCCTATCTGGTTCCATACTAAAGATTTTGGTACCTCCACAGCTTTTTCAGGACCTTTACAGGGCCAACGTAAATATTCCCTTCTCTTGCATTCGAACCGGTACAAGATATAAAATCAGACAAAATTTACGTAAAAAAAGTATCATTTTTACTACTTTCTGATAAAGACAACAATGTTTCATCACCTAGATGGCGCTGCCAACTTTTTTCTTTCAATAAAACATTATTTTTTTTAGTTCAATCGTCTATCCAACACTTTTTTTTGTGGAGTATCGGAATAGCCGTTCCAGAATAATTAGCAGTCTCATATTCGTTTTATGAATCCTCAAACAAGCGATAATCAAAATAATTTCAAAAAAAATGTGTATTCAAAACTCACTTCAGTTCATTCCAATACATTTTCAAAATGTTTACCATTTACTCCCCTGCAATAGTTCAATAATCCAGTCTGTTTAAAAATTTATTTCCTACATTATGAAATATAGCAGTTCTTCTATGAGCTGTGGATGTGTTTCATTCATAAACTTCCACCAAAAACATCGAGAAGTGTCATATGAGGTGCTCCAGTGGGCTCTGAGTTTTCAACTGATGTTACGTTTCAGAAACATGAGGTATTTCTTAATTATAGCGGGTTGGTTCCGAAGTAGCTAAATACCAATTAGTCAAACCGATTGATAGGTAAACATAGTCCCTGTTATGACTCCCTTTTTTATAGGGATTCGGGATTCGTGAAATCTAAAGTAAACGTTACGTAACAGCAGTCTACTCCACAGCTTATGGTTAGAATAAGGGGTGCTTCAGAGGAAATTGCCCCAGAAACTTCCCATAATGTGAGCAATTAATTGTTATGATTACTATCAAATAAATTAGGGCTTTGTAATAGCTCTAATGCAAGCAATCCTTGCTACTCTCTTAATATACCATTCTAATTTCCAGAACTTACCAAATACCTGACATGTGTCGATATTTTGAACCTTCTATGTTGTACAACTACAATACAATACAATACAATACAATACAATGCAATGCAATGCAATACAATACAATACAATAATTTATTCATCCTGTAAGATCACATGTGATATAGGACTTAAAAATATGTGTTGGTAAACTCTTCAACTTCTGTGGTGTGAATTGTACAAGTACAAACCAAAACTATTTGGTGATTTTTTGGATAATTCCAGGTGCCTGAAGGGTACCTGAAAGTTCTCTTTTTTCTTAATATTGTGAGTATGTTGGTTACAGTTCCTTTTGAATGTATATTGATTACATTGTGTATATGTCAACAGTTCAAAAATTAATATTCCACTGACTGTTAATATTTTATATTTTAATATTTTATTTATGTTCTTTATAAATGTTTCGACAGCCCACTAGACATCTTAGGATACACTGCTGATATAGGAACACACTATGTGCTGTTGAAGTGTTTCTCCATACAATAATTCCATAAGAAATTCCGGATGAATTTCAGCATGGTAAAATCTTAGGAGACACTCCAAACATGATGTTCTTGACTGAGCTCGTAATTTTTGTTTGTAATGAGTCAAAGTTTTTATCTTTGATTAGTAAAGTGGATCCATCTGCATATAATGTGGTAAAAGTATCTGATAAAATCGAGGGCAAGTCGCTTATATATAAGATAAACAATACAGGACCCAATACAGATCCTTGTGGAACCCTTAGTGGATTAATGTTCATTGATGAGAAAACATATTTTCTAGTCGATCAAAATGTAAAATTATTAGTCATTGTTGAAAAAATAAAATGGTATTGTACTGGAACTGTAAATGTATTCATCACTCCTATAGTTGTCAGCTGAGAGAAGTTGCGTGTACCAGAATAAACTGAAGAAAATATCTACTTCTTCTGTCTTTTGTTTTGATTTTCCCAATAACATTCCAAATTTCTTGGGAGCTGCGTGAAAACTTCATGTTAGGTTAGGTTAAGTTAGGTTATCTAATCGCTGTTGTGCTAAGACAGCGCTGTTTTGATCTTCCGTAGATGTTTTATCAATGGGGCTAAGCTGAATCCTGAATTTATTGTTGAATTCAACTGTCCTCAAGAGAAAAAACCGAGTATAAGTATACATGGACATTTTTCCTCACGAAGACATCATTTATGATATTGTAGGAATGTGAGATCATGCACCAATTCAAACTGAATACACAATGTGTATTATATAAAAGAGTTTTGATATAAAATTTCGCTATCAATCTCCAGGTAGACTCAAAAAAAGTTTCGGGAGAACACATTATTCTTCAGTTTCTCACTAGTACTTTTTTAGACATCCTCAGAGATCCCACGGAATTCCTGCAAATATTTCATGAATTTATTCCGCTGAAAGAGACAAATCTGCTCATTCACAATGACAGATAATTCATTCAGCTGGATATTTTACTCCCAATGAAATGACATTTATTGAAAATATTTATAGGATAAATTATTTTTTGGGAAAAACCTTTCTGGATTTCTACTCCTGGAAAATATGTGTGAAAGTTCAATGTTCATAATTGAAAGTAGGTGTTTCGGGTAAATTTTTTCTTTTGGTTTTTTCCTGAAATAAACTTCTTTTCATTGCAATTGAATTTTCTTCCTTCAGAAGTTACCTATTCCTTATATATTGATGGAAAAGTAGATAACCAAAGAAGGCTCTTCAAAACTTTATGTGTCCTAAAAATATTCCATTATCATTAAAGGGATAGTTAACCAGTTAAATCGATTCTTGACTTCAATTGACATCACCATTTATTTGTAAAAAATAAGTAGTAGTTTGCTGACATTATAATGTTGAAATTCTCAGGGCTATAAGTTGAAATATATATTTTCTTATGTCTTCAAAACTGCCCCGATTTTCAAGATATAATTAACTAACCATTACTATTACGCTCCATTGTGAAAAATTTCGAAGTTCACCACATTGAAATCGACACCCTTTTTTCAGAATTTACATCCCTTTTTCTACGCCCATGCTGACAACGACGGTAACGTAACCACAAGGGATGAAAACGTCCCATCAAATGTGCTGTTAGACTGTCTCCATTGCTTTGCGTCAATTTCCACCCTATTACCCTTCGAATGTTTGTTTTACGTCGACGAAAATAACAAAAGATCACATACTTCCAGCCAGCTGTGGGACCAAACAAACCACAAAAACAAGTAATCATTTTTTTCTGGGCGGAATCGACGCTTAGTAGGGGTTATGGGTGCTTACGACGCTTGAGGGTCCCATGTGAAATTTGGCAATTGTTCACATCTAAAACAAATGTGTTTACATGAGGGCCTTTGGAGAATTTTTTGGTGCACTAGTTTACTAAAAATTATTTTATAGAATGATACAGAGAATAGATTCTTCAATTTTTTTTTAATATAGTCAAGTGTGATCAAATAATGAGGTAATTATTATTGTAAACTGTAAAAAGATAAACAGAAATGATTTAACCGATTTTTTTCTCCTTTCAAATGGTTAAATGTTTCAAAATAATTTGAAATAACCAATAACCAATAAACGTATAGACTTCCCTAACAAATACGTCATCTAGTGCAATCAAGAGGAAGCTCAAATATCGTATGTTTAAGACGAATGTGGGGCGCTGAAGGAAATCTGTAACAAAGTTGAGCTGCGTTCTTTTCGAAAGATTTTCCTCAAACATCTTTCTTTGATTAGAGGATAAGCAACCTTCCACTTTATCAGTGTCCTCTTATTTGATAGAGATACCATCATCGGAACTACTTCTTCATCTGACACTTCAACGGTCCACAGGAACATTCCAGTCCAGAGAAAACCAAGAAACTAACACAAAGTTGTGATTTCCTCAAAGAGGTATTCTAATAAGATATGAAACCGCTTCAATACATTAATTGATAAATTGAACAATCAATGTGACAAATTCACGAATATGCCAATTGATGAACTTGTAGGAACGAAGATACAATACTTATGGTATAGTAGGGATTGATTCAGTTTGGTTGTTACAACCAACATAGTTGTTAGCAGCACAAATACTGAAGCGATGGGTAGTTACAAAGCTTCTAGCAGTTAAGCTCGAATTCACTTTGAAAGATTTGCCGTGGCGGATGACGGATGCCTTCCTGTCCTTCTCAGTGGTAGGGATAATGGTTCCTGGATAGATTTGAGTGTTACAGGTTGGTTCCGAAGTCTACTGAGTCCCAGATACCATGCAAGTAACCAATCAAGCACTGGATGCAACTAAAAAGTGACTTTGATGTGTTACAAAGTGGAAAGGTCTACGCACCCTTCAATTCTACTGGATAGTTGAGTGATGAAACGAGTCTAAAATATCCAAATGTACTATGAAAAATGTTTTATATACCATGAGCTAGCCTGAGAGGATTACTCCTAGTACCTTACCTGAGTTGATGACTGTTTTTTCTCAGAAAAACACGCAATTTGCGATTAAAAAGCACAAACTTTTTTATATAAAATGGGTTTAGTTTTGCTCTCTGAGTAATACCTAGGCATATATGTCTGTGTGTGTATTGTGTCCAGGGATTCTCTAAAGAAAATTGGTACTGTACATAAGCTATGCTAAAATTTTGGCGGCAAAAAATTACAAGGGAAAATAAGGAAGATAACTGACTCTAGTGTAAAGCATAACTTCAAACACATGTGTATTTTATGTGTGTACATTGATTTTAACCAAAATTCTGATTGATATAACAATTGACAGAGGGCAGAGATAATATCAATGGTATTTACTATCGCTGTATTTCACAGACAGTTTCCTTCTTTTTCATGATATACATAGTTCTTTATTCCAGTTTTGAAATTCCTTAATTTGTCAATTCTTTGAAATAATATGAATAGACAGTGGAGAGAATAAAGTGTGAGAGGGTAAATTGAAGACCTCAAGTTGCTTGTGTTTTGTCCTTAAAAAAATTAATAATTGAATAAGTCACACTTTTTATCGTTAGGCAAAAGCTACGAATTGAGGACCGTACCATAATATACCTAATATAATTATCCTGAATGAACCGTAATGTAGTGTATATGTCTGCAGAGGTTCATGTACATATGTCTTCTCAAGGTCTTAAGGTAAAGGTAAAGATAGCAACAATTTGTCTATCAGAATGCGGTTTCATCAGTGATGAAATATCTCCCTCAATTAATATTTGTCGACAAACACAACTTCTTGCTTTTGTTCATAGCGGTTTTCTTATCAACATCTTCAGTTTTCTTACCAACGTTTCGAATTTATTCAAATTATTCCTCAGGGATAATAACGTAATAACGAATTCTCATAAACATATATACCTACCACAAAACTTATAACTGATATCATTTTAATTTTGCGAGGAATCCCTAATGAATGAATTCCTAATCGAATAACTCAGCGATAGGAGTTTATTCGTGTTAAAAATATAGCTATTTCAAAAATATTAGACATACTGAAAACAGTAAAAATAAAAAACACTACACAACACTACACAAAGGCATGAAACGAACGAATGACTTTATCTATAATACTGACAGAAAAAATGAGAATGAAAAAAAGGGTTATTTTACTGAATAAATTGAGGCCACCGGCATCCCTTCTAGTGTTAACACTATCGTGTATGAGGATATGTATCATTTCGCTAAAAAATCTCTGGAACATCTAGAATTGTTCGATGTTCAAAGTCAAAAATGTGTCCAATGTATGTTCAACAAGGGATGTTTTTCTGTTGTGTTCTCTTCTGTTCTGAGTTCTGTGTTGTTTCACCATGAAAATTACAGAGTTGATGTCTTTTTGATTGAAAATGTGATTTTTCAAAAAAATTGAAGGTGTTAACTTATCGAATTGCGATTTACAAAAGGTAAGATGTGTTAATGGGTTAGGATCCTCCTTACGGTGACAATAGTCTAATTATGGCTTAAATATCAGTTAAGGAAGGATCCCCTCTATAACAAAACATTAATCCTTTCCTAACATTTCAAGGCTCATTGACGGTAAGAAGATGGTTTGTTTGGCCACATAAAAACAAAAGGATTTTATGTGACATTTGTAGTAGTAAAGCATCCAACCACTCGTAGTAGGTAGTTGCAATAAAAAGGTCGTTAAAGCGACTTTTACTGCAGTTAAAACTGTAAAAGTGCGTCCAAATAGCCGAATAAAATACGAGCTCCTCTAGGCACGCGCCACAATCATCAAACCACTGTTTATGAGATGATGATAATAATAAAAGGCCCAGATTAAAGCGATCGTTAAGTTTAGAGTGGAATAAACGCCAATTTTATTCCTAGCCGTGTTTTATGGGTCAATTCCATTGATAATTTACCTGTCTTTATAGAAGCAGCATTCTTTGTGTGCTAATATCGTTATCGTTACATATTTGTTCATGGGAGATGATGAAATTTGTTTTATGCCCTCTTAAAATGGATTTATGCCGCTCAAACTTTCGCCATCTCGTGGTGGGAAACCGCACCAATAGTAGGAGCGGACGTGGACAAGGTATATTGTTGGTTATGGTGGAAGCAGATTTCTTTAATTCGAAAGTTGGATTTATGGCGGGTTGTTATAGAAATCTTTTATTACGTTTTTTGAGGTGGCTCGCTGCAGTTCATGTAAGTGCCGTGAAGTGGGGCTACGGTTTGAATTTCATAGAAATTATGGCTTCAATAGAGATTTTTATCGTCGTTGACAAACAATAAAAACCTGTGATTGCTAAATTTTAATTTAAATACAATGCGATACAATATAAATTACAATTTTTTAATGGGTTAGCAACCATTACGTAATAGTTTTTGAATATTTTTGTATTTGATTTTGATAGAAAGTTTCATATACGTGAACAAATATTTTTTGGACAGCTTTAGAAAAATAATCATAATAATTTTATTAAGCATAATTAACTACATGTACGAAAAATAGAACGAATACACTCTTAAACTTTCTTTCCTAAAAAAGATAACCATTTCAAATTAAACAAGATTCCTTTTAATATCGCCATTAATTATCTTCTAATACATTTAAAGCAAATTAATCAGGAACAGTTTTTTTATTATAGAGTGTGTAACAACGAAAAATAAACAGAGCCGTTTTTGAATATAAAAAGTAAGATGTTTAAAAAAAGCTCGGACAGCTTGGAACAACTTTCACAATTGCTTTCTTCCATACCGTGAGAAAAATGTTATTATTCGGACAAAAATTCACGATATGTGTTACATATGGAATTAAATGTTGTTAGCACATTTTCATGAGATTTATTTTCAGTAAATCATATACCATTGCATTTGTTTCAATATTAGAAATTGTTTCAAAAACAAACATATCATGTACGTCTTCAAATTTGAAGTCAAAGTCTATCAATTTATTGTCAGCATAGAAAGAGGTGAGTTCGGGGTGGTGGTTCATTAATAGGAATTGAGTTAACAAAAAAAAATCATTTAACTGCGAGGGTATGGTATGAACTCATTAGATTTTATGGCTTTCCAGAGATCTTTGTTGTTTTTTTTTGTTGAGCTCTGAAATGAAATATGCCTTCTTTTCTCTCTTAATCGCCTGTCCTTATAGAACTGAAAATAAATTTCTGATTTAGTTCTTTTGAATCTTCTGAAAGGTTTATCCCTTGTTAGCGCCATCTCTTTTATTGTTCCAGTTAGCCAAGGGGATCGCTTAT
>WOGN01004114.1:0-14475 GCA_015342105.1 Leptinotarsa texana
GTGGTGCTGCAGGTTTTTCCGGGTTTTCCTGCAGCTGAAAAAGCAAATGCGCCACTTGAATCAGTGAAGTCGCCCCGGAGCGCCAATTAATTTTTATTGTTTTCATTTTATTTTCTAACTTGGTTATCGAAACAATTATTTCAAACATGAAAATAAGTATATTCTACTCTCAAAATGAAGACATATGAAGCATTTTTTATTAAAGCTCATCCGGGTAGCACAACCACTACCATATGTAGTGATTTCATGATCTAACATTACAACTATTCTACGAAGTCATGATATAATTATTATTTCACTGTTATATTTTCTCACGCTTGCCATTACCGTCATTTACTTGTCTTTTTTGGTGTGTGTTTCAACTAACCCCAATCTTCGTAATTAGTGGACAGGAAACATACCAATGAATGAAAAAAAAGAAAGTATCGAACGAACATGATTCGAGAGTTGTCAAAGGTACGAAAATAACTCATCAGCCTGGAGAACCGGTGTTATTTTTCAAATTAGATGTCGGCATCGTATCTTTAACGACGAACTTCAGAAAGTACAGATTCTGACTTTTCACATATCGGGTTTCAACTGAATTGCCTACAAGTCTGTCATCGGTGTGCTAATCACCCTCATTGCTTCTATCATCAGATAATATGGACCGTATTTTTACAGTGGTTCCGATATCACGAATAAATTGTTATTGTATATGGATTGACTGATGGCCTTTATTTATGATGATGAACATTTTTGTTAGATCATTAATGAAAGCGTTCTTATTTCATCCAGTTTGATGGAACTGAACGCACAATGGATAACATTTACGAATATTACTTAGTAAGCGTGCAGGCGCTCCGATAAAGCCATCCAACGGACTTTTTTCTTTAAACGAAATTGATTAATTTCAAATCATTTAGCAGTTGTTGAATTATACATTTTATTCAGTTTGATTATAATTAACTATAATTTTACGATTTTTATTAGAAGTTATTTTAAAAAACCTCTCTGAGGGGTATGTTCTAACACTTTTACGGAACTAGTTTTAACTTGTTACAACTTGCCCCTCATTTATTTATTGGCTCTACAAAATTACGCGGGACGTACCTAAATTCCTTCTTTTCACGTATTGAATACGTTTTTTGAAGTTGAAGAAGATAAAGAAAACACAAGACACTAGGAAAGGCAAGGGAAAGGGCAAAAGAATATTCTGATGAAGACTGATTTCATATTTTATCTACGTCAATTAAAAAGCTGATTACTCAAGAAAATGTTATGGTTAATTTTTTAATATTTTTCTATTCAATTAAGAATGAAACTAGAAAGTGTCAAGTTTGTTGTAAGGTGCCTAAGATTTATAATGCTGAATACGCTAAATTAATCATATAGTTCAAGTAAAGGAAGTATATGTTATTTGTTTACTTTTTAATATTTTTTGTTAGATTAAAAATTGAACTCAAAAGTTCAAACGTGTCTGAAGTTTTTCATGACAAATATATTTTTATAAGATATAAAAATTGTTTAAAATTTCTATAATTATAATTTTTCCTAAACCCGTTACAATTTGCCCCAAAAAGGGGTAAGTTGTAACACTCGTTTTTCTTCGAACCCGTTTCTACAAAAAATCGTTACAGGTTTGATTAAAATTTTATTTGAAATCGATAGTTGAATAATTGTTAATTGGAATAGTACTGCTAGATTTCCTGAATACGAAACAAGTAAGCTTTCATAGTCAAGAGACGACAAATTGTTACAACTAGACCCCCTCTCTCCTACCACCTAAGGGAGATGCGTAGATCGTCCAAAAATTAAATTTTGAAATATGAATTATCAAACAGAGTTCATTCGAATTAACTTCCAAGTGGTTTACCTGTGATGATGAGTATAATAAAACATTTTAAACCATATTTCAAATGTTTGGAGAACATACTGAATGAAAAAGTGCATATGAAAATAGGTTTTTCGAGAGAGTTTTTTCTTTTATTTTGTATCTGAAAGGAACTTCAGTGTACGATCTTAACATATTTATTAAGAATTTATTTTCGACTTGATTGCTTTCTTCCTTTCTTTGGAATTTTTCCACATTTTTTGTATGAAGATGGAGAAGTAGAAAGACGGAAAGCTTTTTTTAATAACGTAGACGGGGCTTTTCAAACAACTGTAGGTGCTTGGGATTTTGATGAAAAACATCTGTAAAATGCTATAATTCATTCACCAGATGAAGGAAAAAAATTCATTCAATAATTTTAAACTATCATTTGTTACCAATAAAATGAAAGATTATGAAGTGATTGGATAAATGAGAATGTCTCATTGAAATATCAGAACGAGGATTCAATCCAGGATTCAATCATCCTGTGATGAAATTGTGTGATCTCAATCAGTTACCAAATGTTTAAAAGCAAAAATAAATCAAAAAACACTGCAAGTTGTGACTCAAACTATCAATAATACCAATACCAAAATATTGCGATTACTACTAAAGTAATCTGCTTATGAGTTATTTTTATAGCTGTTTGGTTAAAAGTTTCCAGAAAGTCATTTTGTTTCCCTTTTATTGATATAAGAACAAAAAATTTGTTCGAATATTATTATCAGTATACAACTGAGTAATATCAAAAATATATTCCAATGAAAACTAAGTATTTTGTTTAAAATTTTGATATATTTTATTCGAATTCCAGAATTTAAATGTTCATAGTTAATTGAATTTGCCACCTACATGCATTAAAATGAGAAGCAATTGTTTGTAGGAATTCTTTAATACGAAATTATTGGATTCTAACCTCTTTTAATCTGAAGAAAATATAAAAATTTAACTGAAGAACTTTATATAGGTATAGAGGTGTAAAAAGTTCAATCTTTTTAGTTCATCCCAGTAAGTTACTTCATAAATTCAAAGTATTGTTTTAAATGGAAAATATTCCGTTCATCATCAATTTAATATCTTACTCTATCAATAAAATAACTGAGAAGTTATACAGATACTTATCTCCATTTCTGAAGACGGTGGTAGATTTTAGCCTCCAAAACGTCAATTATTACATTAATAGACATGCTACTGATAAATATAACCTTTTTCTTCGTGAAAAATACTTCGAAATTGAGGAGTAACTTTCCTGGGTGAACTGAGAAGTTTGTTTTTTCTACACCTAGGTATATAAAGTTTTTTCTCCATTGGACATTTTTTATATTTTTTTTTCAGATTGTTACAGGTGAAAATAATCAAGAGGCCGATGAAAAAATTGTTGTTAAGAAACTTGTTTCAGAAAATAACAAAATTCGGATTTTAAAATTATTTCAAATTCAAATAATGTTTCTGAAACCATACTACAATTACAGGAATAAATTTCGGTAAGTTCGTTATTCATAAAATAATCAACAAATAAAATTAATGATATTTTGTTGTGTTTCTGGTATATATCAGTCATAATGTCATGTGAAATAATCAACGAGTATAGGGAAATAAAACCTAATACAATTTTTTCCGCTTCATAATGTAAATCCAAACAGTACAAGCCGACAATTGCGAAAGGGGTAAAATGAAAAATAAACACAAATAAAACGTAAACGAGTAGGAAATGACAAAAGGTACTAAAAAATAACTATTATTGTGTTTGTTAGCCACGGGGGTTGTCCCGGGCCCCCTACAGATCCTCGGGCACTCACAATACTTTCATTGTATAACATGTTAACATAGTGGGTAGATTAACCAACCCTAAGCAGATTGTAATACAGATGTAGCGGAATGCTTTCAAAGTTCACAGTGGTTTGCCGCAGTATACATATTGGGCGTTGAAGCTGCTCATGTTTCTCCAGGAAATCTCACACAAACTTTACAAAAATACGTATTCAACAGAGGAAGGGGACATGGGACTAACTTTGTGAATAACAAAAAAAGAACTTCGGTTAAATCAAGTTTGATGCCTTGTGTGTTGTATTTTTCTTCAGTTCTTGATGAGAAGCATTTTCTACTTTTTGGAGAACGAAATTCTGAATATTTGCCGCTTTTCTAACAACAGTTTTCACACTTTACACACGAAACATCTGTGTGACACGGGATAAGCATGCCTTCATTCCATTCCATTTATTAACCCATTCATATTCCATAAATCAAGTTGAAAACCCTTGTTATATCCGTCTGCGAAATGTATTAATTCGGAAAACATGAAACTACTTGTTTGATCGGTTGATAACCATAAAAATGATATAGATTTTGTGAAAAACTACAAATTTCTAGAAGAAATGCCATCTTTTCATTTCTTTATGATATTTATTGAAAGTTTAATTCTGGTAATGTAGCAGCTGCCGTCTTTTGTGATCTTTCTATGGCGTTTGATTGCGTTGATCATAAGATTTTGTTAAGAAAAATTCACCAATACGACTGCAGAGAAATGACGCTCAAATGGTGTGAATCTTACCTTTCAGGAAGGGATTAAACGGTAAGAACAACACGATTTTCAGGAAAAAAAGGGAAATTTTGTGTGGTGTTGCACAAGAATCAGTTTTATGACCCATCTTATTCTTATTATAAGTCAATGACATTGCAAATTTCAGCATTTCTAAAAATTTCACTCTTTTCGCTGATGACACGACGATATTGTGGAACAACAAGAACTCAAATGATTTACACTGATATGAAAAAAATCAAGGAGTGGTGTGATGCTAATTTGCTATCCTTCAATATCACTAAAACAAACATTTTATCAACTCAAAAGCAACATTTATTCTGGATATTATGCAGTGACAGTAACTTCAATAAATTTGGGAATCAAACCTGCCAGAACGGTGTATTACGCCCTCGTTGAATCACACTTACGTTGTGGTACGGAAGCGCAGAAGGGCCACATATTTTTATTATATGTTTCTTGGAATTACGACTTTGAATCTCGAAATTTCGACTTTAATCTCTAAATTTCGACTTCAAACTCGAAATTTCGACTTTAAACTCGAAATTTCGACTCTAACCTCGAAATTTTGACTTCAATCTCGTAATTTTGAAATTACGACTTCAAACTTGAAATTTCGAGTTTAAAGTCGAAATTTCGAGATTAATGTCGAAATTTCAACTTCAAGCTCGAAACGAAAAGGTTACTTTAGAAAAGGAAAAGCTGCATTGTAAGTCAATCACAGACTTGATAACTGAAGCTACCGCCACATTACATCAGAGTAAACATCGCGGAATGAAGGAATTACGTCACAGATACCCAGACCAATGATATCAAAACCTTACACCCCTCTGAAGGCGTGTACATGGTAATAATATACTGCGAAACTTTAAATGCGTTTTTCTTGAAAACTTGTTTTCCTACACTACATACCTTTTTTCGGCGAATACCACACAATACATAATAAACCATATATGGTTTAACGATATAGCAACATATTCGATCAAATTTAATATTTTACAGCCAATGATTCATTAAAAAATATATTCATCTGGCAGTTACAAAACATTTTTTACCTTTTACATTACTGCGAAATATATTTTCTAATGGAGGACATAACGTGAAAATCATACTGAATAAGATTCTTGATTTCTTTTTCTGCTAGGGCACTTTCAAAGATAGTAAGAAAATTATTCTCCTGTCACATCACTTACCAATGAAATTTAACGTTATGGAACAATTCTCAGGTATTCCATAAAAGAAGAAATTGTTTCCACTTCAAGAAAGCTTCTTAATAGTAACCACTTTGTTTTATTTCTTGACTGAAGGCGTCAGAAAAATGTTGGTAAATATTTCAACAACACTTGTAAGTACAGTTTGTCTTTCTTCAACGAACCGTTGTGTGGATACATTAGAAGCGAGGATTGAGACCGCCGTGGGCAGGTAATTAGCAGCGCTAACAGATGGAGTTACATTTATTATCATCATTTTCGGAACGAAGTTGCTAGTTAATTCTAATTTTGTTACTGGAATTGAATGGCTCAAGCAGATCCGTTCTCGTGAAAATCGGGACCTATCAATGTCAAAAATATTCAATATATATCGATACTTTGAATATTTTTTTTGGAAAGAACTACTACAACAACAATACATCAATACATCAAATATTTATTGAAACTGTCTTCCAGACGAATTGTTTTTTTTTTGCAAATTACAAATACGAGTTTGAAACAACTGATAATGTTGATCATAATAATGTAAATTTCTGGTTTGATCCTTCTGGACACAATAAGACCATGTATGCTTTTACAGACCAAGTTCTTGGTCTAGTTCATTTATTTGGAAGTTATCTATTCATTTATTCAATAGAGATTCATAAAACAGGATTGTACCGAGTGATTGGATATATCAACAATTTTCGATGGTATTGAATGTGTATACGTGAAGTAACTTGGACTGTTGAAGTCTATCAGATTACTCAGTATTTTGTGGATGAGAAAGTAATTCAAGAGGAAATCACTGAGACTGAAATCGAAAACCTATTTTCAAAATCCAAAATGAACAAAGCACCGGGACTAGACAAAATTAGTACAAAAACGCTCAAATATATTGTGAACAGTATATCTAATACTCCATATCACTTGTATATCTGAATTTTGAAACACGACTACTGGACAAATCAATTGAAAAATTCCTCTACAGTATGAAAAAGCGGTGATAAACTAAAATGCAACAATTATAAGCCGATATCTCTTATATCTAATCTCGGAATATTACTGGAGTCAATAAATGATCAAAGTAAGAATTTCACAATTTCTGGACAAATATAAAATTCTTTTACGTAGTCAATTTGAATTTCGAGAACCACAAAAATATGTATAATACTTGAGAAAATCCATCCATGTTTGTGCATATTTGTGGAACTAGCTGAAGCATTTGATATCGTTTGTCACCAAAAACTACTATACTATAACCTTTGAAACAATAAACTTGAAGCTCCACAAGGTACATTTTTGGGGCCTATATTGTTCAATATCTATATATTCAAATGATTTATATAATATAGATACCGAAGGACATATCGTTAGTTAGACGAATGATACAGCAGTTTTTTATTTTGGAAATACATGAAGACATTTGATCAACAAAGTTGAATAAGATTTTGCCAAACTTAGATACTGTCCTGATTGATCATATTATATCATATAAGACAATGGAAGTCCGAACTAGTGAAATTAATCTTAGTTGAGGAGTTTAAATATGAAGTTTGAGAGTATTATACTTTGCACTGATAGAACCTCAACTGAGGTATTGTTTGATCTTCTGGTGGGTGCTTATAATAGTAATATGAATAGTCTGAAGGTGATATAAAAATGGATCTTGAAAACAATTTATGAGAAAAATCGATTGTACTTCAGTGATATAAGCACAACTATCAAGAATTTCAGATATGAGGTGAATATTTTTTAACATATTGATTGTAAAGCACAAAAAAACGTACAAGAAGAATCGTCAATTTGCAACTGTAATACTCGGAAAGGGGGTAGTCAACTTCTTGTTCCGTTTGTTACAAAAACAGTTTCCCAACGATCTTCATCTAAAACCAAAAGTATTCTTTGTAGCATCTATTGAACTGAAAATGATCATCTCCCTCAATTCGTTAAAAAAAAGTTGAAAGCTGAATTTTGGGTCAACCGAGAATAGACTAGAAAAATTATGAATGATCTTTCATAGATAGTTATTACAGTTGTTCAAAGTTATCTTCAGTCATTTTATGGAAATGTAATCTCAAAAAAATCACTCATATACGTGTATACCGCATTAATTATGATAATAATTGAAATTATAAGCAAATTTGAATATTAATATCGTGAATTTTTCCAAGACAAGCCTGTGCTTTTGTGGAGTCTATATTTATTCATCACATTCATTTTTATTGATATAATCTGTACACTTGTTTGTTTATAAATGAATAAAGTATATTTAATGTTAGCATGTTGAAAGTTTTTTTTAATTTATACAGATTATTTTCATGTAGCAATAATTTTGGTGTCTAAAAACTTTGTACAAGTTGATTGCTTTTAATGAATTTTTTCAGTATTTTACTGTCTTATTTCATATTGCATTTTTATTGTGCCTGTGTATTTCAAAATTGTCGAAACCACGGAGTGGAAAATGTGATGAAGGAAAATCTGTTCGAATGAATATGATATTAGGTATTGTTTTTCAAAACGGGGTTTCTTATCTAAACCATGATATCCTTAAATATTTGGAAAGCTTCAACATCTTGAGCAATTATCAATATGGCTTTCGGAAACAAAGATTAACAGGAGTCAAGAGTTGTTACGCTTGATATTTCTAAGGCCTTTGACAGTGTGTGGCATGAGAGTTTGTTGGCCAAAATTCGAAGCTATGGCTTGTCGGATCTTTTTTGTGTATGGTTCTTCAGCTTCCTGAAAGAACGTTTTTGCAAGTGGCCGTCGACGGATATCTCTCGAATACTTTTACCATCAACGCTGGTGTTCCCAAGGGATCTATACGGTCTCCAACCATCTTTCTATTGTATATCAACGACTCATTGGAAAAAACCAAGAATCGTCATTGTAGATTTAGATTCTAGGACACTGGAGGCGGATGCACGTCTTCACCGGCAGCAAGAGGTTGCATATTTTAATAGGGATGTTGAAGTAGATAATTCTGAATTGGGGTGAAAGTAACCAGGTTCATTTCAATGCCACAAAAACCCAGACATTGGTTTTCTCTATGAAGATAAATGTCTCCTAACCGAATATAATAATGTCAGGTCAGAAAATTCCACTTTCTGCTCCGATGAATTTGTTGGGGGTTAAAATAAACCAATATGTCTTGGCATAATCACGTCGTTGGAATTGCAAAAAACGCTTTCCAAAAGCTTGAAGGTTTATCAAATGTTAGGTCTGGTATCATAGTCATGAATTTTCAACCCATTAAGAAGCCAAAAAAATATAAGGAATTATATAGACCATCATCTCATCTCGCAGCTCAAAAATCAAAACTGGAACCTCTGGCGTGGAGAAAATCCAAAACAATCACTTTTCTAAATTGCAGAACTGCAATACTCTTCTGGAAGCGCATTTCACAAGTTGGACTTTGACAAAAGGGCTCAGTTTCCTTCATCAGCATAATGCATATTTTTCCTATGAACCTTTTAGCTTCTCACGGTGCTTGAGAGCAACCAAGTCAAATGAAAATGAAGTGCATCTATGCAATGCCCATATTTAATGAAAAATAGATTATCTAATCTTCAAAAGATCCATGTGAATTTTCATAAACTTCTATTAAGATCAATTTTTTATGCACTTTCCCTACGAACCTTTTGTTAACCCTGTTAACATCATCAGATGATGATTCATCTGCCGATGATGCTAACTTGATTTGCGAAACATGCGTCGGAAGATACTATTTTCTTTCTGATGTGAAAAAAGTGTTTTCAATAGATTTATCTTACGCCAGAGTTTCCGATTTCTACCATTCAAGTTTCATAAGTTTGTTGACTGATATAACGACTTCTGCTGGACCAGAACTGGAGGTTATTCGTTTAAGATATTCATATACCTGAACTCCCAATTAAAGAATCGGAGAAACATTTACAAGTGTCCAAGAATTATTTACACGATTGCACCGTTACAATTAATGTTCCCCAGCGTCGTTTCTCCTCCACACTGGACAGGAAATCTAATTCAGATTGACACCTGGCCTACAGATATGCAGTTAACTTGTAAACTTATGATATGTCTTATGCAAATTCGTTATATTTACTTATCCAACTTGGCTGAATACGTCAATAGAAGTTCGCACTAAATTACCTACGGAATGACTTCATAGGAATGTTACATAAAATATAAGAAATAAAACTAGACCGCTCAGAAACGCAAGGTACTCGCATGTAAATTACATTTGCAAAGGGAAAAAAATGATTTAGTGCAGAATTATTGTTTATGGCTGCAAGCTACCATTACTGCGTAAATTTAGTATTTTTTACATGGCTGTTACGTCTTATATATTATATTCACATGGAATTGAATTTATTAACTCAATTTCGAATGCAACATTCTTCATAAATATTCTGCAGAGCTACTTCCATTACTTTCCTGAATATATTATACAGCATATAAGTGAACTGGATAGTGAATTATTGAAGAGTGATGATTTAAAAAATTTTTCATTTGGATGATAATCTGAAAATGACCGTATGATTATTGGTGAGAAAACCTTAGATAACCATGAACTGGAAAGATAAAAATCAGATGAAGCTGAATCAGCACTACGGTCTCTATATTAAAGAAATTGTTTACATATCAGTGTCAAGTTTGAGAAAAAGCTATCAATTAACAAAGTTATATTTTGTTCTTCATCCTATTTTTTCAATATTTACCAACCTCACCCACTCTGTTGTTACTTTCATTCGAACCTATCAAATCTAAAAACTTCGGAGTAAATAAATGAATAAAATTACTAGTACTTCAATTATCTGACGAGTTTTGTTTTTTTTTTTCAAAAAATATTCGTAAATGAAGTGTTTATATATTAGAATAGAAATAATGGGAAAAAAGGAAAAAGAGCCGAAGGAAAACAGTTTCATGTCTGCAATGTTTTCCAAGAGAATGGCCAATGATAAATTCCGAAGATGGGGGTAGATGTGAATATTGAGTCTGATCCATGCGCGATTTCATATAGTTGAACCCGTCGCACAGTTGCAATCTGCATCACTGAAAAAATGTTTGTATGTTTTCTGTTTTCAGTTTCTCTGCCTCTCTCACCGTATATATCCCTGGAAAGTGGTACCAAACAGAGTTACTATTTTAAGTATCTAAAATCATCTGCGGATGACCATATCGACATCAGAAATGATTTTAATCAAATCATACTTGGTTTAAAATAAATTTCTTTTTACCAATATCGAACTTTAGTTGTTCGTATTATCTACATGTTATCGACATTTCACTTATTATCGAAAGAACGGTTCTATCAACAAAATGTATTGCATATAGGTCAATGTGGTTTCCGAACTAACTGTTCTACAGTACAAACAATCTGAAGTGATATTGTGCATCTAGATGGCGAGCTTTAAGGACGGCAATACAGAAATCATCTTGTGAGACCTTTCAATAGTCCAATTGTGAATCTCACAAAAAACTATCAGATACATTAAACTTTCATAGTATCCGACGAGTACCTCTCGAAATTATTCGCATTATTACTCAACAGATATCAGTCAGTGTTTCAGAGGATAACTTCCTCAGGGTAATAATTTGTGCCCACTCCTATGTAAAATTTATCTCAATAATATTGTCCTCAAACGAATGTACTGTTTTACCGATAAAACGACACCATACCATTTCATGAAACCTTGCCCTTCAGTTGGTACACATACCAGAACCAAGTTAGCATAATCAGACAGCTGTCTTAGTCATCTCATGATGATGCTAACTTGGTTAACGAAAAGCGCGTCGAAACAGAGAATTTTTGATGAAAAAAACTTCATCTTCTGAAACCACCAACTTGGTTAAGGAAACGCGCGTAGAGAAGAGTATTGCATTTCTGATGACTGGGAAAAGTACTTTTTTTTTATTTAAATTTCAAACTGCATCAACCACATAGGGTTACTAGCGGCGGTACATATGAGATACAGTTCATATCGGTATACATTAAATTGAATTAAATATATGGATTCGTTTGACGTACTCTATTACATTATTCCATTCTCCATTTAGAATGGTGGATATGTTTCCGGTTAGCTTCAATTCATCTATCTCTTGTTGGTGCTGTTGACATGTAAATAGGTGTTCCACTGTTAGGAAAAGTACTTGTTTTAGAGTTGTTCTACGCCAGAGGTTCCAATTTCACCTTTAAGTTGGAAATGACATATTGACCAGTTATTAAAAAAAATGTTCTATGAATTATTTCAATTTTGGTGTTCAAAAATATTCTAAACCTTTTTTTTACTGACCTTTCAACTTTTCATTCACAGCTACATTATGATACTGTCTTAGGGATTACTCTAGCACATCATTTCGTGTTTTTGTCTTCAAAAGAAAAGTTTCTGGTGCTAACTGTCATGTGTACAAAATACCTTCGCTCAGTAGTTATACTCATCAATCTGATCTGAAAATTTTATTTGTCGACGTGAAGTAATTTGATAAAATATTTTCTTATTTTCTTCTAGCTTTTGCCTTTTTTGAAATTTATCTTGATAATTTTGTTTTCGTCTTATTTTCATTGTTTGTATAGGCATATTTTACATTCCAATTTACTCTTATTTCAGGTCACAATACATTGTTTGCGTAACAGATTAGCATTTTTACATTTTTTAAATTTTTATACTCTTCGCTTATCAATATTTATTAATTTTTCCTGATTTAACTAACTCATCAAACAAACGAAGCACGCACTCGAATTGATTCAGATATTTATACCACCATGGCAATTGTACCTTAAACGTTAATAAAATGACGCATAACAAAAATGCCATGATTGGCATCATTGAAGATTTTATTGTTTCCACGGCTTTCCTGATTATACTATTAATTTTTCTGATAGCGTGAGTCGAGAGACTTTGAAAAATAACGTTCAATTGAGTTTGGAAAAAATTGCAGACTATGTAATAAATATCTGTTTAAAATCTGTTTTTCCGTTAATCAGCTGTCGTCCCAATACGAATGACAACTCTCAGAAGTTGAGAAACTTGTGCGACCTAAGGACTAACGAGGTCTTACCTTTTAATGTGTGATTCCTAACACGGCTTGGAGAATAAATAAACTGGATCCACATGAAATAAGAGAACAAGATGGTAATCTTTACTGATCAGCAACATTGGTAAGGATTCATTTCAATCCGCATTTTCAGTGATAATAAAATCTCACATTCAGACTGATGTCCCAGTTTCTGTGATACTTGAAAATAAATTATTTTCAATATGTAGTTTGATTTTATCTGACAAATTTTATACAAAAAATATGTTTTCCATTTATAACCAACGAAAGCTTTCAAGAAAAAACAAATTTTTAACTTCCAAGTCAAACGGTGTTACGTCGTTTCTCTAAATAAAAGATAGATGTTGACTTGTGACAGGTTTTAATTATACTATAAATCAAATCCGTGATAAATTCTCATGTAACTTGACTGCAAAATAATACTTATTATCATGCCCTATAAACATAAATGCGAACAAACGAAATGCACCCTACTGTGTTTTGACAAAGAAGCTACAATAATGTTCTCATAGCAATACATATATTACTATGTCAAGCTTAATCTCAGTTATCCCAATTGTTTGGAGTCAGTCATTGTAAAAAGTGGGTCGTATGTTCAGAAGTACCAAACTTTAGAATAATATACGTTGCTCCATGTATAGCCTCAATGGTTTTGAAGTTCACAATTATATCCTTCGTCAGAGGCGGACTTGTATCGATTCTGGCAGGGACTGAAATGAATGATATTTTATTTCACTTTATGACAAATGTAAGTCGATACATCACCATTCTCCATGAACAAGTATAGAAATTTATTCGTTTCGGGGAATGGAACTAATAAAACTTTATATAAACAACATGGTTGAATCAACAGTATATTAAGTTTGTTTGAAGGTGGTTGTTGATACTGTTGATACTGTTGATATGCAATGGATTCGACCGATACTTTATGATAATCCATGATCACGCATTCAGATAACACTTTTCAATAAACTACATTTTCTCTCTCTATTAGAGAACGTCAATGCTTATCTCGTCAAAGCAGAAAGGAAATAACTTCAAAATACCCTCTTCTAGACACTTTTTGGGGTTATCTTTACTGGAAACTGAGTTAGCAATTCGATCAATGGTAATTCAATAAATTGTAAGATTTTATGTCTAATTGAGCCTAATTCTTTCGTAAATAAATATTCATGAAACTCCAAAAGAACGTGAAAATTACTTTATGAACTAACTAACAATTAACAATATTTTCTATATGGAACCTGATAACAGAAAACTTGGGAGGTTGTATGAAAGTTGTACGTACCCAAATTGTATACTCAAATATTTTGACATGACATACGATCAGTTTAATAATATAATTTATTGTTATTTCTACAATAAACTGTACAACTGAATTTTGATATGAATTTTTACTAAATATCTGAGAGTTCCATTTAATTTGTCCATGTGTTTTTACGATTGAATTGGGTGAAAAAAATTGATCATTACAGTTGAAGGTTAATCGAGAATTTGAATTTACAAAAGATAGTACTGGTTATCAATCGATGATGTGTGGTTCTATCATAATGTTCTTATATATCTTGACTTGAAACTGCTGAGTCGCCGGAATACCATATAGGTCCTATAATTGGAATTGCTGTAGATGATACTATACCGGGTGTAACATAAGTACGTTGAAATATCCAAATGACCTATTCTTGAGATGATCTTAAGAAAAAAGTTTATATAAACTGGAAATGTCTGGAAATGCTTCGTTTCGGAAATACAGGGTGTTCAAATTGAATTTTTTTGTTCGATTTTCGAAAATAGCTTTGGCAAAAAATATGTTATTGGCACGAAATTTGGTATCTACTCGGGACTCTGAG
>WOGN01004115.1:0-14474 GCA_015342105.1 Leptinotarsa texana
ATTAAATTTTGTTCAGACTAAAGAATGCATACTTACTTCTCTTGAGCTAATGTGATTATTTCTATTGAAATGTATGCACAATCTTGGTGGAATTTTTTTTTACTTTAGAGAAGCGTTTATTCAGTCCATTTGAAATAATGATTCAAATTCAACTTGAGAGAATATGTTGCTCAGTTTGAAAAAATATTTCTTCATGAATATAGAAGAGCAAGATTTCTTTAAATCGAGTTAATGTTCATCACTTTGATATTTTCATTTTTACTGTGTAGGCTGGTTCACGGTGGCATGTTTTGCCAAGGCTTTTGGGGTGTCAATTCCCCTCACCATACTCATTTCTGCCACTTACCAGGAGTCCGGCGACACATAGCATAGCATAGACATAGCATTTTGAGAGTGAGCTTCAACTAATGCCTTCATGAGTCAACTCCTCAGTACACTCCGATATTACTTCCTTGATTGACAACTTGTTTATTTTGTGGAAATTCATGTTCACTGAGGATACAATACAAAAGACACTTTTGTCTATGTTCCACGATCAGATAAATTTCTTAGATCTGACCATCGCACACGATCAGAATAAATTTGAGTTCAATGTATTCAGAAAAACTAGCTTTACAAATATTACCATCCCAAGTGATTCTTTCCATCCAGGTAGCCATAAATTAGCAGCCTACAATTCAATGTTGTATAGAGCATTCTCACCACCTTTGTCTGGTAACAATCTAGCTAGGGAAATTAAAATAATTACTCAGACAGGCCATAATGATGGTTTCAACGCAGATACAATCCTGAAGTTAGAAAACAAAGCCAATATACCCCCAGATCAAACAATCAGAAATCAAGAAACGGGAAACTCTAACATATTTTGGTGAAAAAACAGAGACAATTGCCACATGCCAGGTTATCTGATTTCCTTTTCAGTCCCAACGATAAAGTGGACAAGTTGAAGAAATCTGGAGTTTATCAGTTTGAGTATCCGGAGGGTAAGAGTATTCCTGTGGGAAAACATGGTAGAAATTTCTCAAAACGGTATAATGAACATGAAAGGTCTTTCAGACTAGGTAAAAATGATTTGACGTTTTCTAACCATTCCTTGGGATGCAACCACAATTTCCCGAATCTAATCGAAATTTTGCACTATGTAAGAAAGGTTTGCAAACTGAATTATTTGGAATTTTTCGAAATCCATAAGCATAAACAGTGCGGGTGTACTCAATTGAGTTAGGTACCTACAGTGGTGTTATGTTAGGGATAATGTTTTTATTTTAATGTATTTTTTAAAATTTTATTTTAATGAAGGGTTTTGAAACTGTCATTATAGGACGAATCTGTGCTAAAATTGTGATAAAAAACATAGAAAGTTTCAATTATCATTTTTCATAACAATTATTATATCAAAAAGATATTGACTTACCGCTGTTGACAGTATATGCGCTGTCAAATGATTTTTCACTGCAAACTAAAATTCACACAAACATGGTTAATGCATAGAGACCAAACTTCTACCATGAGGTTACCTGATTCATTTCGTCCGTGAAATATATCATCGAATTTCCCCTCGAAACAAATATGCACAACCGTCACATCAGGATGGAATGAACACCCCTGATTTATGTGATTACGATCGTTAATTGAAATGAAATGGTATCAGTGTCAGAATGAAAATGTGGAAAGTTGAATTGGTCATGGTCATGATGTTCTTTGGCCAAGGGTCTATTTATTATGTTATTGGCACCATACAATTCCACTTGAATTCGAAACTAGAAAGTTTCCGATATTTATTATATGAAGTTAGAAAAGTAGAGAGTCAAAAATCTCTTTTGCCAAAAATCCAACTCTCCTAAAAGATATGTCCTTTCAATTCGGAAGAAATTCCTCTGGAATCGAATCAAACAATCGTATGGAAGTTTTTACGTGCTGTCATTATGAGAGAAGCAAATTCGTCTTTTTTGGTGACCAATCCGAAATTGTGTGCGACAAATATATATGTTTTAATTTTGAAAAGTGATGATTTGAAGTAAGGAGAAGTCAGTTTTCAAGAAAAAAGTGTTTTGAGCTTCCATTTTTTGTTTTTCTTAATGAAATTTGATGAAATGCATTGCAAAAATAGTATCACCATGAATATTATCTGGAAAATATACTCCATTGCACTTTGAACCTACGATTTACCTATCACGAAACCAACGCTGAACCACCGAAACCACAGACCTGTACGATAGATGTATGCGAAAAAATATTGGCATTTGGAGATTGAAGAAAACATAAACTCCAGAAAAGTATGCGTATAATAAAACGTGTTACATACAAAAGATTGAAACTTTATAGAATAATATTTTATGATATTGAACTGTTGAATTCACATTGGTACTTGATTCTTTTAAATTTGCAAATGTTAGTTTCCAAAACGAACTTCTAGTAACATTCTGTATTTACTTATAAATTTGATTCAGATCTGTTTTATGGTTGGCTGTCCTCGTTCATCTTTCATTGCCTGAACCACTGTGCATGCTGTTTTTGGCGAATGAATTGGCTTGGGATGTGGGGGTTGAGTAAACCGGTCAAAGGATATCTGCTTCCGCGTAGCTCCGCTGGATACGGTAATGACAGAATCAGTTGTGACATCCCAACGATGGCCTAATTCTAAGGTGTGTGTTTCCGTGCCGAAAGGATGAATGACACTGCGCCTATCAGCTGTCTCTACGGAACCTTCGAGTTACCGGGCGCCTTGTCACGGTAATGCGAGGCTCTGCCATGTTTGACCTTCTTTTCCTAGCTACCCGTGGGATCTTTATGGACAGAGTAAACTTAAATTTTTTTTCTGACGCTGAGTCTACAGAGGAGAAGGATGTCGAGCTGACGACTCCAACTGACCTCCCTTTAAGTTCAGATCAGGAGCGAGAGCTTTCCAACTCTTCAACCTCTTGTTCCAATAACTGAACCTGAAATAAAGTTTGGTTGTGCAGCCAGGAAACAACTGAGTCATCTCCTCAAGAGCGGGGTACTTTATGAAACCGCCTTGCACAAAATTCTTGAGCTGCGTACGCAAAATCTTTCTCAAGTGGAGGAACGAACCCCCATGAGCAGGTTAGCAAACGTTTGCGATCAAGTGATGATTCACCAAAACCAGAGGCAAAAAAGTCATCCACGGTTGAAAAACCCCCATATGGAATTCTCATGGGTATCAAGGTGGAAATCTTGCACCTTGAGTATCCGGCTACTTCATTAACTATGAAACAGCAGAGCATACACTTTGTTTCTGCCCCCCTGGGGACTGAATCAGGTTTTTAGAGTTTGGCATAGGCGTATCATTTGACCTGAAAGACCACCCACCATACAAACTAATCGGCTTCGTTAAGTAGGTGGGTTTATTTGGTAGAGTGTAAATAGGTGTGAGCCACAATGAACCCGTGCGCGTTGCTATGGAGGGTTGAATAGACCCACTCACTTTGGATTTAACCTAACCTAACCTACAACTGTTTGTTCAATGTGTATTATTATAGTAATGAAAATTGAATTTCCCATTTCACTGATTGAAAAAATACGCATTTTCATCTAGTCAATAGGGCGTTTGTGGTGCTAATATTTACGTATGATGTTTTATATATCATCCCAAAACAGAGTCTTCCACCGATCATAGATACATATTTTATGAGTCATTTCATAAATAATCGAAATAATAGGCAAGCTTGCATTTTCGAACTTGTGTTTTCTATATGAATGTACTTGAAATAACACTATTCTTCAAATATATTCCTGTTCGTAATGATACATAAATGAAACATATTTTCATCGATTGGAGAACTTGAAAAAAATTATCTAATATGAGACATATTCATAATGAAAAATATTCCACCAAATATATCATAAGAAGAACGTCATTGAGCTGATAATCATAGTCTATCGCAAACGTCTCATAAAAATTATCATATGACCGATATTATAAAAATACAGTTTTCACTGTGTATGTGATCGTTGGATGATAGGTTATAGTTTCAAACGTAAAAATTATTTTCAATTGAAGGTTAGGTATTTTGGCATGATATAATAACTCAATGAATACTATTTTCTGAAGAATGTTAATTAGATAATTCGCGTCACACCGGTGTGCATATTTTTCTGTAACCGATATTATTTTCTGTTGGAGTTCAGTGATTGTCAGCTTCAACACCAACTATATTCTCATCCCCTATTTCCAATATTTTCATTATTTTGGATTATTTCTCTTCTTCGCTAGTTGTGTTCGCCGAAGAAACTCAGTCCGTACGTAGTCCGCAATTTCTCATCGTTACAATACCACTTCAACTTCAATTCCATCCAATTCTTTTATCAAAGTTTGTGAAATGAAATTTTCTTCAGAAGGTTGACAAGTCATCTAATCGTAGATAGAGCGCTGTGCCTTGCCTCTACATACGAACAATTTATTTTTTTATCAGTCCTATTAGGAAACCTTTTATTTCCTTCAATTTTCTCTCTACTCTGTCACTGTCCCTTGGGGATGGATTGAGGAACTGCAAAGCAAGGCCGTGTCTCAACGGGGAAGTGCTGTATGCAAAATTATGCATGAAATATTCTTATATTATATTATTGAAACTTTAAGTTTCATTATAAACGAGTGGTTGAATCAGTAAAAACCAATATTCTTCACATTCTTTCACATTCTCAGAAAATTGAAACTCAAAGATGTATTCCCTACGGCTTTTCATCTCCAAGGACGAAACACACCGCTTTTGGTGGAATCAAATGTGCCAAGTCATTTGAAGACCTCTTATGAAATTATCCATGGAAGAGACACAAATCTCTAACATTTCTTCGAAGTTCCAGACTATCAAGGTTGCAAGGGATGTCTTTAATTGAGCGGATGACCCGATTCTGGATGCTACAGGGTATGTTTAAGGGCGGAGAACTATACATGAGCACAAAACTCCAAAGAAGGTCTGATATGAGCTTAATAAAGCATCGAAAGTTGTTGAGGTGTGTACAGTTTTCTCTGAAACAGTATTACAAACTTTCGAGAAGTAGACTTCGAAGTTCCTGGGACATGATTTTGCCAAGACATATTGGTGTCCATTTTAACCCCCCAACTAACTCACCGAAGCAGAAATAGAAATTGTTTGTTTAGACCAGATATCATCTAAAAAAGCCTTCCGATTGGAGACTCACTCTCTAAATTGGCTAATTTTAAAAATGAATAAAAATTGAGAAAGCAACTCTAATTCTTCAAATTAGAGTTTATCAAGAATACTTGTTTTGAAATTTGTCGATACTTGCTGAAAATGTATAACGTATTCAACTAAACAGTTTCCAAAACTGCATCACGTGTTTCTATATACAATAGCTTTCTAAGCGTATTTATGCAGTATAAATTCTAGCTGGTGTTTCACATAAATCAACAACTTGAATCATATGACCTTCTTCCTACTCAATGACTTATAAATATCACTAATGATTAAAATAATCACGAATTTGAATATTAGGAGAACACTTATGATATACTGTTTGGAACCTTTGGTGTAGTAATGAATATTACTGAAGTTTTTTCCCAACATCAAATCGTTATTTTTACACCTCGACACGTATTTCAATCACCAAGTGATTATCTTCAAGAGGAAGTTTTATCTTCCTCTTGAAGATGATCACTTGGTGATCGAAACACATGTCGAGGTGTAAAAATAACGATTTGCTGTTGGGAAAAAATTTCAGTAATATTCATTAGGAAAACATGTTACAAGTCAATATGAAAAACGTTCAATGAATGAAAACTATTTGAGTTCCCGTATCATCCAATTAACAATCTCCACACTATATAAAAAATACGATTTTTCCAATTCTATTGGGTCACTCGGTATACGTTGATTCTCGTTATCGATAACGAAGTCAATATTCTCCAGAGCATCGGTAAAGTGATCTACGCGGCTTCCGTATGGGCCTTTTGCTGGATGGGTTCCAACTTGGTGACAGAGTTGTGATCACTTTGTTCAGTATCGAAAACTAAACCAAGTTCGTCAGTCGCTTGTGCAGCTGCTTGAAAGAGAAATGCTCTATTTTCTGCTCTCTCATGGTCGTGGACCATTCAGATATAGGGATCCAAACTCGTTATAACTTCACAGGCTCTATCCAGTACCATTCTGTCATGTAGACACTCCAAAGTGTCGAAAGTTCACGCCCTACCTGTTGCTGGGGAAAGTACAACCGTGGAGCTAACGATTTATGATGCAAACTCTCATGGAGATTCTTCATGTTTTGGGTCTTCACGTCAAGTGCAAACAGCTCCTTTTGAGTCCATTTCACTACCCCAAAAAGTAAAGTAAGATTGGAACCGCGATTGTATAAGTGGCAGCGACGTTCATCTTCGACAGTTCAATGACCAGATCTGTCAGAGTTCGTGCTGACACACGTACTGCAAAGGCAGTTCTTCACTGTTGTTTCTTCCTGTGAGTAACGATACTCCATCCCGAATTGGGTATACGTCTCTTTGACTTCTAGATGGTGCAAGATGCTTCCATCTACCGATAACATGCATGTACTTTTCCACCATTTTCAAGCAGCGATCAGAATATTTTTTTTCGGAGGTATACATTTTAGGATAATTTATATAAAACACATGGGTGACCTTATGCCTCTGGTTTCTTGGTGTCCTACCTTCAAGTATTTCTGAGTGCAACAGATAATGTCTATAGTGAGATTAAGAATACAATGAGGCTGAGGTACTCGTCCTGAAATACGCCCCTTCTCGAAGCGACGCACCCTGTTTGGGCTCCAGCCTGACCAGATATTATGAAGGAGTGAACCCAGTTGTTTAGGGCATTCCACTGTTTTGTCGAGTACTGCAAGGTATTTAAGCGAATGCAAGATAAGCTGATGCGATGTTGCATCAAATAAATGCCTTGCGGTAATCGATTCAGACCATACTCTATCGAGTCCTACATTACACATCTCTCAATAAGCAGATTTGCTCTACATCTAGTGACTCCCCCTTGAACCCTACCTGATCATACATTTGTTCGAATATTCGGTTGAACCCTACCTGATCATACATTTTTTTGAATATTCGGTTATTTGTGGTAAATATTCATGTGTTAAAGCCGCTAGTAAACAACTTATAGAACAAATTTAGGCATTTATCAGTATTTAATTCTTAGTAATCGACAAATCCAAAATTGACCGTTCTCCGTCCAGTCATCACTGGAAAATTCTAACCAGATGGCGATGAGTACTTGATATTTTTTCCATCAGAAACTGCTCACTCAACGTCATCCGGGAGTATCGAGTTTATTGATCTCACTTGATATTTTTTCCACCAAAAAGTGCTCAGTCCATATAAGCCTAGAGTATCAATTTTTTGGAACACACACGGCTCCCCTGATGTCATCTAGGGGTATTGACTTAATTGATCTCAGGCTGTACAAACTCTCGAACTGCATGTACATCATCGTTATGGGCCCCACCACCTTGCCTCAAGAAGCGACTTGGTTGGAGGGGCACTTCCTTGACTATCAAGAACCAAGTTTTGGGTCTACTAGGTGGTTAGCCCTGTAGCTTTAAGGCCGGCACAGGGAAGAGAGTAGTGGTCTCCCTCCCTGGTGTGCCTGGGCTGCCGGTCTGGCTTTGCACGAGTTGCTTGGGCAAGTGGGGCGTAACTCACCAAAGTTCCCAGGTGTTAATGGCTCCCCCTGCTTATCTCTAATAATAATAATGCTACTCGAATTTTCCAGAGTATGAGTCAAGTTCACTGTAGAGTGCTTAGGTTGAAATGAAGCACTTTTTCAGGTATTGTGAGAAATGAACCCATTTTTTGCCAAGTCAAATTTCCAATAAATCGATAAAAAACCTATATGATACTGTGTTTCCTGATCACATCGTATAACTTGTAATATTAGATGTATAAAGAAAACATTGAACAACTCAATGTTCATTTTTTCATCCTCCAGCATATCTGATCCCTAAGAAATACTTTCCAGTGACACCTATGATCTCACGGTCGGAAATAGACGACGGATATGTTTTTATTTTTGTAATTATAATCTCAAACCGATTGAGACCTCAATTTTTCCAGAAGAGAAAATATGTTCCTCGCTGAGATAAAGGGAGAGTTTTAAATTGGATGTTCGAGCATTTCACACGCCAAATTGGAACGGGGAGAAAATTATTTCTCCTCGAACGCGTACATAGTACTACTGGAGGAAAGTTGTATTATAAAAAAGATGAATTTGAATTTTCAGTGCTTTAGAGAATATATACGTCTGGTGAAAGAAAGAATGTTATTGGTAATGAGTTGAAACAAGGAAAAAACGCTCCGCAATATACATGTCAGAGAAAAGAGTGGTATTGAATTTGGAATCTTTCTTTACTATCAAGGCTCACTATTTTACAACATGAAGCGACTTTTTTCATCGATATCCTTTATGTATTTTCATTTTTGATGATATGAAAACTATAAAAATTGTAATGGATAAATTGCAATTATCATGCTACTTCCCTGTGAACCGATGTTAGGAAGACCCTGTTGACTGTCAGAAATGGTCAGGAAGATCCGATTGGTGAGCTATTTTACCTCAGGAGTATCTTGACTCAAGGAGAGCCATCATGCAATTGTTCCTTATATTCTCACCCTTGAAACCGGAAACAGCGGCCAGCAACGAAACGTTAGCCCGAAAGCAACTTCACGCTGCCTAAGCCGTAGAAATGGTATCTCAATGGTCGATGCCGGGTGGGATCAGCATCTACCATCGATCACGATTCCTCTCTTCTTTCTGACCTGATAGATTCAGTGAAATGAATCCTTTATTCCAGATTTTGATCCATTAAATGAAATTTTTGAATGGTGTAACTGTGAACGATTTAACCTACTTAATATCTTTTGAATATATGAGCGAAAAAATTGTGAACTACTTGAGAAAAACGACAAGGATCAAGAATCGGAAGGATTCGATATCGACATACACTTTTGTTGAATACGTAATTTTCTCCTAATTAAGAATAATATTTGATGCAAAATTGTGTTACCTTTAAGGATTCGAGAAACTAATAACATATAGTCTTTACATTTCTGCCCTATTTTTTAGTAAACTCAAAGGTACAATTAATCACTCAATCCGGTCTCACGTATCGATTTTGGCAAATACGAATACTCTTTGCCCTGTAATATTGTAAAAAATAGTAAGGAAGGTTCAAATCACAAAATTCGATTGGGAAGAAGAGCGGCACAATTAACTAGGAGTAGCGTGTCTTATATCAAAGAAATATATTGAGAAGCGTGAAATGGCGTATTGTCGGAAATTATGTTTTCTTTGGACCCGAGTTTGGCACATAATGAAAACACAAATCTGGCTTGATCATCCCCAATCTGATCTAATGATGGATATAGTCGTATTGATATGATATATAGCAGATTAGCTGACCATATGGATATTTTTATCCATATTCGAGAGCGAATATATATAGTCGTATTGATATGATATATAGCAGATTAGCTGACCATATGGATATTTTTATCCATATTCGAGAGCGAATATATAAAAAAAATCATTCAAATATTCAATAGCTTCCTCGTTACGTTTTGTTGGTATATTTCCAACGTCAAAATGAAGCGGGAGTAACTGACAGGTCAAAAGTGAATGGGTCCATTCGACTCTTCACTGCAACCTATGAGGGTTCATTGCGGCTATTATCAATTCAATATCGAACAAATAAAGTGTCTCTTAACGGAACCGACATTTCATTCAGTGATTAATCTTTCAGGTTAAACTCGATCTAGCGAAGATCTGATCTGAGGTCATTCTGCGACTACCTTCGCCACCTAGGAAAGCAACAGCAATAATAAATGGTTGAAAACTACGTCTCCTGTCACCTATTCCATGAAATCAATTCACCATGGCTACATGATACTGACTGTACCCACTAGTCTAGTCCACCCAGGTAACCTTCAGCTATCCAGGCGAATATTGGTAGATATGGAATTGTACTTGTGAACCATTTGCATGAATATGCTACACAGCAGCCATAATGGCTTAAAAGAAAAATAATTGTTTGGTAGGTATTCGTGTCAATCGTGCAAGACTACCACTTCAATGTCCGCAGCAATCTTTCTCTAAGAAGAAATCTGTGAGTCTTTTATATCTGATGATACATTAGATTCAGCCATGCAGAGCTATTTCAACGGAGGTTTGTGCGTATCGTCACTTGCTCATCTGCTCAGAAAAAGTTTGTTTCCTTTGGGGAAGCGATACGCCAATCAGTTTTCTAGGGTTTTTAACCGGATCAGGAGTTGTAGAACTGAGAAGCTCTTGCTACTGCTCCGATGTAAGAGGAAAGAAGGTTTTGGTCGTTAAGTCGATGTCCATCTTATTTGTATACTCAATGGTGGATTATTTTGTTACTTCATTGTTTATAAATCATCCTTTGGAATGAGTTTCTTCACGACAGACACCTTGGAGAGAAGGGAACATTCAAAAGGACATCACACCATATAGATTCTGGCGTAAGGAAGGTTCGAAATCAATTCAGTTTTATTTTGGATTACATCAACTTCAATTTCGTTATAATTATAGCTGAGCTGCAATGAAATGTTTGAGCGGCGAAAAAACCTACAAGTACCTTTCTTGACGTATTAATTAGTTATTTTACAGAATTTTCTATCGTATTATGGACAACTCTCAACATTGTCCCCAGAATATTTCCTCTCTTTCCAAGACGGTACGATCATTATAACTTCTGAGTCACAAATAATATACATCCCGTCACGTATGTACACAAGTCGTATATCTTTGTCAAACAACCTATAATTGCTAATGAAATTCTGTCACACTCAATTCAGATGTTTCATCTTGTAACACTCTTACAAAGTTTCTAGTAAAGACAAACAGTTCACCATGTACCCCAGCAATGTTTTGATTTTCAGTTAGAACAGAATATGCTTCTCAATCGGCTTTTCATCAAATGGCATCGGTTGACAAATATTTGCCTGAGACTGACCTCTCGGATCCTTTCTACATAATTTGTAATACACATTTCAGACAAAAATAATTTTGGAATGATATTTGGTGAGGGTGCCTGATGTTTATGAATGAAATCGGCATTCGTTGTTGAATGGAGATAGTTGAATTATTAACACTGTGCTAGGAAAAGTAGGACCTCGGTAATCCTCAACTCTCACAAGTTTCGATTTTTGAAGGTTACCGTTCGTGAAAAAATGACAGCTAGTTAACGAAAAAAGAGTTTTATTCCAACAACAAACCGTTATTTTAAACCTCGACACTTGCTTCGATCACCAAGTAATCATCTTCAAGAAAAAGTTTAATCTTCCTTTTGAACATGATCAGTTTAATATTTTTCTTGAAGATGATCAATTGGTGATCGAAACACGTGTCGAGATGTTGAAATAACTCCAGTTATATTTATTACCATAGGTTCCAAACGGTGTATCATGAGAAAAAACATATTTTTTTTTTAAATTACTTCATGGCCTATTTATTCTATATTTATTTTCTATATTCCATATGTCCATTGACTTTTATCGTCTTGAAAATCAGATTGAAACTATTGCCGTTTAATTAGTATTTCAAAATGAGATTGACATAAGGTGGAGTGGAGTGAGTGTAGATTGCTTTTTATAAAGTTAGACTTCAAACCTATAAATTTCCAATGTGTGATAGGAATACATTACATTGCTGGTGAACAAAGCATTATATAAGTATTGTTTCATAAAATTTGTTATCACTGTTCCCGTTTTCACTTTTATACTCACATAATATCAGAAAATTTCACTACACGTCAATAATCCACCCTTTCCTGTCAAAACGGGGCAAGAGCGTACATGTCAGTTAAAACCATAATGAAACCTCATTTAAACCTCTACGGGGCAAGAGCGTAAGGTTTCATCTTCAAGAGGAACTTTAATCTTCCTCTTGAAGATGGTCACTTGGTGATCTAAACACGTGTCGAGGTGTTAAAATAACGATTTGGTGTTGGGAAAAAACTCCAGTAATATTTATCACTACAGCAAAGGTTCCAAACAGTGCATCACAAACATATTCTCTAGTGTCAAAAATCTGTCATATTTCATTTCTTCGAAGGAACCAATATTTCGGAATCTATATTTTTCACACTTCAAGAACCAAATTCAACACATCTTTTCCTCCAGAACTCTTTCGAAACGATCAGGCTAACAATGTCAGAGTGATATGAAAATTTAATTACCCTGATTTAATTAATATACAATATTCATTTAAACATTAAAGATATAGGAATACATCCTTCTCACGAAATTTTTGTTGTGACTACTACTACTTAACTAGAAAAGTTGACGGTTGTTGTTGCCTCTTTTCTACAAAGATATGGAAACTTGGGAAGAGATTTCATTTTCTCTACATTTATACAATATACATTTATACAAGCTACGGTGTTAGCGAAATGCGTCTGGGAATTGTATAATTTTGTAAAAAATGTTTAATTATTATCATGGATACGGAAGTATATTCATAATTCATACTATACTCATGAATGATTTTCCCTGAATAGTATCTCATTTTCAACACTGTAATACATTCACTTCAGGCTAGATCAGGCGATTTTCAGCTGTTTTCGTTTTTCATATGAAATATTACTCACTAAGAGTTCAATCAATGGAATCATAGATAGATGTGCAGAAATATGTACCTCGGAAATTTATAATCTCGAGTTAAATTGATATGAAACCACAGGAGAATTGACGGTATTCTAATTAATTTTCCGATCATAAGTGCATCGTCATGTAATTGAAACTGGGAACTGCTTTATAAGCAACTCAGAGTATAGAAAATATTGCTGCAGCAGATAACGAATTATTGTCATGTTGAAATTTATGTTAACGAGTAACTTTCAATTGTTTCGACAAAGATGATGATTCTTCAAGATTTTGGACTACTATCAAGCGTTTCTGGTAGCACCGAATAATAAAACATTTGGATTGTTTCGAATCTAAAGATGATGATACTATATAATACATGCTTCCACTACAAGTATGACTGATCGTTCTCGGTTTATGGAAGATATTTAAGAAACATTTTTCAGGGGGTGGAGGTTTCTATGAACACGATAGAAACCAATACCATGCTTTTTGGAATTTTGTTTCTATTTGTGTATATCGAAGTGTGCTATGACGATGTAATAATAAATATTTCATAAAACGTTTTGTGTCGACATGGCCACCAATAACTTTTTAAATACGGACCAGTCCTTTTCATTTCAGATATTGATACAGCGATAAATTCACTATATGAAAGTATATCACATTTGATATTTTTATAGCGTTTCATTCGAAATAATCAACATCATCAGTGACAACAATCAAACTTTTGGGAAAATCAAAGCTACATGGCAATCTACTCTGAATTTTTGAATCAACGACCTCTTTGTTAAATGCACATAAGTTGTCGATACAGCAGACAATTTCTGTGCCAATTTTCTAGCATAACTGGTGTAATACTAATACTTCGTCTCTTATTTTTTGTTTCATATGGTCGATATATGTTCTTGATGTTGAACAGCTTCATCCTTCATCTATCCCCAGGCAAAAAAATCTGAAGGAGTAAGATCTGGAAATCAATCTGGTGAGTTAATTGGTCCATGGTTTCCAGTCCATTTTCTTGTGAATATCGCATCTGAATGTTCCCTTAGTATTGCTGCATTATGGAGAGGACTGCTGCCCTATTGCATTTCATGGCGGATATTCAGTGGCAATTCATTTAGTAGCCATCGAATTCATTGAATATTAAATGAAGATACATTTCACTATTCAAATGATCATCGCAAAAGAAAGGGCCGAGGATGTTTGTTCTTACAATTCCCAACCAAATATTTATTCCGATCCTGTCATGGAAATTGGTTTTCCTATGTAAATGTTAATTTTTATCAATTCCACCTATATATATATATATTGTATATTTCTGTTCAACCAACCATTGTTGGTAAATTTTGATTCATCTGTTCATATTATTTTTATACAAATATTTTCAACTTCTCTTTTTATACGTCTCAACCACTTCACAAATCGTACCGTGATGGTGATAATAATTGGCTTTATTCATCAACATAGTAATATACAAAAACAAAAATAATGATGAAAGGCGAAATTCAGCTTAGGCTGTTTTTCAACTCAACCTAGTTAAAAAGACAATTATAAAAGGATATTTGAAAGTTTTACAAAAAATTGAAAAATTAATGATAAAATAGTAGACAGAAAAAGAAAAGATAAACTGCAATAACATACCACAAAAGAGAGCATTAACGGTATCCAATTGAACAATCCAGGTGATTTCAAGTGCCGTTTCAGTTTTTTCTTGAAGTTATATAACGTGTAGTAGGAATCACAGGTTAGGAATCACACGTTAAATGGTAAGACCTCGTTAGTCCTTAGCTCGCACAAGTTTCTCAACTTCTGAGAGTTGTCTTTCGTATGGGGGCGGCAGCTGATTAACGGAAAAACAGATTTTAAACAG
>WOGN01004116.1:0-14473 GCA_015342105.1 Leptinotarsa texana
ATGTTAATTTTTAGTAAATTTAGTTTTTGTTTAATAAAATTGTTATTTTCGGTTAACCTTATTAATTTTGTAATTGTTTTTTCAGGGTTTCAAATCATTTCATATTTGATTAGACAATGGAAGTCCGAACTGATGAAATATACTATACCCCTGTTCAACACTTGGTTACAGTACGATGGAAGATACCTCTAGCATACCAATCAAACAAGGAATACAGTTAACTCCGTAGTTTTAATGGGATTTTGCTTCCCCAACCTTGAACTGATTGAGACTATTAAATGATTATTATCGAATTCAAACTGTCCCTATAGAGAGAAATCAGAATGTGGAAGTTTTGAAATTTACTACACTTCCCAATGGTTGCTTCAATAGGAAATGTAACAGAATACAGGGTCTTACCACGAGGTTCAATATACTGAACCTAATAATTTTTGATCGGAATCGTACTACCAGAAACCAGGAAAAAAACTCAAGCCTTTTGTTTTACACTCATCCAACTAGACTCCTTTGATTCGTGAGATCAGGGATTCCGGCAGTAGCCAGCTCAGATCAATGTATTACCATAAAGCCAGAGACGTCAAATATTGTCTTCTATTCGCGTATAATAAAACCTCTGAATATTCAACGTACACAAAGTCTATCGTATGCGTCAATTTTTAAATTTTTGTAATGTTCCTACTTTTCCAATTCATTAAATTCATTCTATTTTCTTCAGGAAAAAAAAGGTTTTGGCTCCCTTTTCAATGTACTTGTTTTTTGTTGTTTAAATTTTTTTTTTATGTTTTTGTTTGGGAATGATTCCCAAAAATATTTATTCAAATCATATCTGTGTGTTCTCAAGCGAAGTCAGGCACACAAAAACAATTTTCAAAAATGTTTTCTTCACACAAAGAATTGGTATCTTTTCAAAGTTCAGACAATGTCACCACCTGTTGCATCCCTTCCTTCAATCAACTAGAAGTGATTTCGAATTGAAGTGAAAGTAACCAGGTTCAATTCAATGCCGCAAAAACCGAGGCATCAATATTCTCCAAGAAGATAAATGTCTCCAAACCGGATGTAATGATGTCAGGTCAGACAATCCCGCTTTCTGCTTCGATAAGTTTTTTTGGGGGTGGAAATGGATAGCAATATGTCTTGGCAGAATAATGTTGAAATTGCAAAGGCTGCTTCTCAAAAGCTTGGAAAACTGTTCCGAACCAGAAAACTGTACACACCTTAGCAACTTTTGATACCTTATGAAGCTCAGATAAAACCTTCTTTAGAGTATTGTTCCCATGTAAGGAACTCTGCCCCAAACAGAGTCATTTATAAATAATAAACGAGGTAGCTCACAAGTACTGAATTTTCAAGGTCAATTACTGAAGGGGCCTTCTAATATCATAAACGGTTTTGCCAATCATTTCAAACAATCGTATACCGCTTCTTCCCCTTTTCAACCAAACTCTGATATTGATAATGATCACTTTCTTGATATATCAAGCTTCAGTCAAAACGAAGTATACGAGGCACTAAGGTTGCTCAAGCATATAAAGACCACTGGTCCTGTTGACATTCCAGCTCTCATCCTTAAAGATTGTGCACTTGTGCTTGCTCGTCCTCTATCTATACTAATTAATATCTGCTTAAGATCGGCTACAATACAAAGGATCTGGAAATCATCAAGAGTCTATCCCATTTTCAAGAAAGGACGTAGACGATTTATTTAAAATTATCAGCCTTTCTCTATTACTTGCAACTTTGCAAATGTTTTTGAGATTCTGCCAGAGCCAGTTATGTATCGGCATGTTGGTTGCAATATAAATATAAACCAACACAGTTTTATGAAAAATCGTTCAACGTTCACCAATCTTCTGACTGTAACCCAACATATTGCTGAATCTATTGACAGTAGTGCCCAAACTGATGTTATTCACTCAGACTTTTCTAAGACCTCCAAACAAACTAGTAGCCTTTGGATTATCTCCATCCACAATCACACTCTCTCTCTACGGGATCGAAAACAATATGTTTAGCTCAATGGTTTCAAATCTATCGAATATAGTGCTTCTTCCGGTGTTCCACAAGGTTCAAATCTGGTAGCGTTGCTCTTCAATATATTCATTAATGATATTGTAGATGTTATACATGTGTTATTCTTTTTATATGCTGATGATCTAAAACTATACTACCTCGTTGAGAACATAGATAATTTTGTGAACCTCTCAGCAAACGTAGGACGGGTTGTAGAATGGTGTTATCAAAATAACTTGTTGCTGAACCCGGATAAATGCAAGGTCATGTCCTACAGTTTGAAAACGAATATCTTGATCTTTGATTATTCAATAGAAAATATTTCTCTGGTGAGACCAGAAACATTTACTGATCTTGGCGTCACGTTTGACACTGCAATATCATTCAATAGACATATCAATCACGGATCTGACCCCTCTGGATCTGTACGTTAAGGAGGTTGCGTTAATGGCCATGGTACAATTTGCGCACGGCTGGTGTAAAATTTGAAGTAGGAATGGGTCAATTGAGGCTGGGCCTATGGCGGGAAATGCTCACTGCGCAACATCTGCTGCAGGCAACAAGTGATGCAATTGAACCCAGGTTTGTGTTTAATACACCCTACAAAATTGAAATTATGCAGAACACACAGTCAGATGATACAAATGCAAAAAGGATTCATACAGATGGCTCAAAAACCAAAGAAGGCTCAGGGTGTGGAGTATACTCCAGATCACTAAGCCTAAGAATTAAGTGGGGAATGGAAAGAAATACCAGCGTGATCCAAACAGAACTGGCTGGTATCTCAATCGCCACATAACAATCTGCACTGATAGCAGACAAGCCCTATTAGCCTTGAACAGACAGCGTGTTACCTCAAGGCTAGTACTAGAGTGCCATCAAGATTTAGCTGAAGCCTCGGTAGATAATAATATTATCCTGAGGTCGGTTGAAGGGCACGACAAGAGTAAAGAAAATCGCATTGCCGACTCTTTAGCCAAGAAAGGAAGAAATCAAAGGATGTAACCTTGCCAGGATTACCTTGGGCGAACCTGGGAAGCTGGCGCCGAAGAAATATCTGGCGATGACCAGGTAAAATCTACGCCTTACAGTAGAATTTCTGACTGGCCACTGTCAGCTAAGGAAACACCTACATAATATGGGGCTAGTGGACACACCTCTATGCAGGATGTGTGAACAGGAAAATGAGACTGTCAGGCATGTCCTACATGATTGTCCGGAAATATCGTCAATGAGAGAGTGTGTGTTTGGCAAGTCTTGGCCTACACCTGCCGATATAAAGAAGATGTCTCCCAGCGACCTGTCCACCTTCCTGGAAAGGACAGGATGGACAATGACCTAGAAGGACAACTCCTCGGGAGGATGTACAATGGGTCACATGTGGCCTAAGTGTGTGGACTCACACTCACCCTCCCTACTCTACAGATACAGATACAGATAGGCATATCGATAATGTTGTAACCTCCTCCTGCACGCAACAGTAGTGATTTCAAAGAAATTTCCACCTTAAAAACTTTATTCTATTCTTTCATAAAATCAAAATTAGAATACGCGTCAGTTGTGTGGAGCCCCTTTTATCAATATCACATTGATAGAATGGAAGCAATTCAATGACGATTTTCAAAACTGCTAAGCCTGAAAACCGATGGCGTTTATCCTTCAATAGGAACAACCCCCAAAAGCATAACTTCTGCAGTTAGATATAATATTATATCTGACTATATCTATATCTATAAAATTATCAAAAGCATAGTTGACTGCCCAACATTACTGGAAAAGTTTACTATTCGCATTCCTAGAATCTGTTCCAGACACAGGAGTAATTTCTATATAAAAACATCTCGCACAAATGTTCTGGAGAATTCTCCGATCTATACCATGTGTGAAGTGACAAATTCTGTTAGCGATAATTCACATATATTTAGTTGCAAATTGTCAAATATAAAATCCCAGTTCCTAAAATAATTATTTTGTCACCTATAATAAATATAAAATGTGTAGTCTTTATAGATACTCGTTTGTATTGTTTATAGTGTTTGTAGACTTTATAGTCACTTCTTTGTGATGTATTCATTGAACTCTGTTATTTCCTGTTCTGTAATTGGACTATGTCCTGTGGAGTATTGTATTACAAATAAATAAATGAATGAATAAAAATTTACTACTGTTCCATCATCTGCCCTCTGACAATCCGAGTCTCTGCATATGATGATTCAAATGACAGTGACCTGTGAGAAGACCAGTTTGACATTGTAGTTAATCCCTTCTTTGAGCCAATCCTAGAAGATTCTGCCAGAAGTCCATGAATCTTCTTGCCCTCCAGGTGTTCAATGTTCGTTTGGCAAATCCCAAAGCGATGCCAATGACAGGTTCTGGCCCGATGAAGCCGCTTTCAGCACCCTTCTTCGCGAGGAATTCAGCAGCCTGATTGCCTTCCAGGCCAATATGGTAAGGAGAATATTTCTATTGAATTGTGGAAGTTGAATTCTTCCAATCTCTCCACACATAATTCAAAAACGTAAATTCAGTCGCATAGGTTCTAAGGCTACTTGATGTCTCTGTCCTGAGTCTGCGACTGAAAATACCTGCACCAGAATCTGAAGGTGTTTTTGATCCATCTGTGAACCAACAACTATCTGCTCTCAGTATTTATTCCTCCCAGAAGATCGAGTCCTCTCTATTTTGATAGATTTCTTTTATAAATCATTCAATTTGGAATTGTTTCAAGCTTTATTAGGAATATTGGGAATCCCTTGAATTTGTCTGCCAATTTGAATGAAATGTTGGCAGAAACGATCTCCATATCAACAATGAAGAACCATCAATGTTTTATTACTAATAATTTTTGAAAAACATTATAAAATGTGTTGAAATGGACAAATCAAAATGGCATTCACCCAATTCTTCTGAAAACTGATTATTTTTTTATGAAATTCTAGATATTGTATCAGTGCATGAAATACATTTGTTTTGTGTGAGCAACAAATATATTGACAATCAGAGCAATCAGAGGCTTAGAGTATTAGAGATAACTAATACGCATTTTCAGAGCCTCTCTTCAGTTTTGCTGAAAGGTTGAGAAAGATGTTGTCTTAAATCATGTACATATCACATTTGCATATAAAAATATCCAATTTTGGAAGGAAACAAATGATTCGAACTATTAAGTTATATATAGAGATTTTCATGAAAAAAATACTCACTGGTGAAGAATGTAAGTCCGGACTGAACCAACAATTTCTACTGGTATTTAGTTTCGCATAATCTCGTAAAGTGGAACAAACATTATTTTGAACTACAGCTACACTGAAAATTCTTGGCAATAAAATGGCAAGGGGTATGAACCTCAACATCGTTTGCTCTACACCCGTCACTACTCGTAATATGACTTAGAAAACTAAGTACAGTGGACATTTCACAGATGAATGCTCAAATTGCAGGGTCAATTTGAATAACTGAACCAAAAAGTTTCTCGCACAACTATGCCAAGATCAAACGTTCAATTAGTTTATAAGCAGGTACTGGTTTAACAATAAAAATTGCCTTCAAATGCATACTTAACAACTTCAGTTTTGCTATTACTGAAACTTTAATTAGCTGTCATTAGGAGAGAGTAACAAATATCAGTGGTACAGATAAATGAATGCATTTAATTTCTATAGCCGGGAACAAAGCAAATAGAACCTAGATTCAAATATGAAATTGTTTGACAATTTTCATCATTACAATCTGAGATAATTTGAAAAGTTAGTTTCCTATTTGAACAAATTAGTTTTAGGCTTTCTACTTCTTCATCATTATACAGAAATTGAAAAATTACAAAGAAAAAACGGAGTTATTAAATTCAACAACCATTCACGAAAATATGTGAACCACGAAAAGGATGTTTTGTTAGATATAAACTGAAGTCTATTCGAAATAACTACTTTCAAGGATTGATATATGATGGATTCGGCCGATAATTGATGAAAATCCATAGCTAAAGAATTCTAAAAACACTTTATTGTGTGATTTTCACTAGACAGTTTTACAAAAACGCAACACGTGTTTAGCCATACAATGGCTTTTTCTGGCATGTCGTGATAACCAATTCTACCCATTCAATGCTATATACACCTAATTCTACAAGTTGAAGTACCTGAATTTCAAGTACCTGATTTTTTTACCTAAATTTGTGATGGATTAAATTACCTGAGCTTATGTTCCATTTTCCACATTTGAAAAAATATTCAGTAACGGAGAGTTTGATCATTCAGTAAATTATCCAAATTCCTAAATTTATTGACTTCTGAACATTCTAGAAGATTGAGTTTCAAACTCTCCTCTTTTAAATGTAACACATCGTATTCATGATTGAACTCATTCCTTCTGCTAAAAGGTGGTTTGAAAATGTGGAATTGGTCTTTCTATTCACAAAAATACTTTTATGCTCTTCAATTCTTTGGGAAAATGTTCTTCCTGTTTGGCCAATATACAGTTTTGGACAAGAGCCACAAGTCAGCTTATATACTCCTGATCTATCCAACAACGAAGTTTTGTCTTTATTGGTTTTCATTAATTTACTTAGATTATTATTCGTTCTGTAAGCTATGTTCACGCCTTCTTTCTTCAAAAAACGGGCAATATTTCTGGTTGCTTCACACAAATATGCCAATGTCCTATAACTGACGTTATCGCATCTTGAATGTGGGTAGGCCAAGTCCATTGCTTCCTTTTGAAGTTTTTTGGAAAGAATAGCGTTTATAATATCTACTTTATAACTGTTATTAACCGCGATTTATTTAATCAATAATAAATAAATTTGGCACGAAAAGGATTTGTGAAAGAACACAACCACGACAAATATGATTTTGGGTGAGCTTGAATTATACACAGCAGCTGCTTTGTACACAGCTAATCCCAAAGATTATCTGAAAGATAAACGAAATAATTGTTTATTCTGCGATTTGAATGCATATGCAAGTAAAGATTGTTTGAAGCTCAAAGTCTTTCAATTGATGGAAGAAAATCTGGAATAATGAAAAAACGTAGATGTTTTTTTTGTTCAAAATTGAATCACATTAGTAAGAATTGTCGAGCTGTAATTTGGTGTTTGATATGTTCAAAGAAATGTTCCATCATTTTATGTCCTGATTTCAATGTAAAGAAGGGTATCACTGATCAAGATGATAAAAATCCAAACAATAAGGTTGAAAATATTTTAACTAACAATTTTTCGAACGAAATTTCATTGCAAACGGTTGTTGTCAAAATTGTCAATGATGACAACCAAAAATTGATTAGAATGTTACTTGATTCAGGATCGCAAAGATCATATATTTCACGTCAATGTGCAGCTGAATTACGATTGGATAGATACATGAAGTGTATAATATTATTATTCAAAATCCAAATAATACGTTTGAAACAGAGGTAAATGTAGTGGAACAAGTGAAAATATGTAACAACCTACCTCGTTTGACTGATTTATCCGTTATAGACTATTTGAAACATAAAAATATATCTTTGAGTGATACTGGAAACTTTGATGTTTCAAATGAAATACTATTATTATTAGGGGCCGATATTTTTGGTCAGCTTTTGACAGGGGAAATCGAAAATTTGATGAATGGCTACGTTGCTCTCGAAACTTATTTAGGTTGGACAATAATGGTCAGAGATTAAGTGAATGTTCGACATATTCTACTATATTTGCCGGTTTTACTAAGTTTTCCATTGCAGATCTGTGGAATTTGGATGTGATACGAATGAAAGATGTTGCGTATTTCAAAACCAAAGATGAACATGAAGAAGATGTTTTATAGAAGTTTAATCAAACGATAGCTTGGAAGAATAACAGATATGAAGTTCATTTTTCCTGGATTGAAGGTCATTCGGAAATAATGAGAAATGAAGAAATTGCCAATTCTTGGTCGATGTCTACTACAAAGAAGTTAAGAAATACAGATGAATTACAAGAATACGAAAACGTTCTTCATGACTGGGAGACACTGGTAATCATTAAGGAAGTGAAATAAGCTGAGGAGAAAACTATTTACCACATCACGCTGTCATTGAAGAAGTCAGTATAACCACAAAGGTGAGGCAGGTTTTTTATGCTTCGGCTACTGATAAGAGAGGTGTATCTTTGAATGGGTGTCTAGAAAAAAGTCCAAATATGATTGATTTAATCCCATCACTTTTAGTTGACTTCAGATTAGGAAAGATAGGATTAACAGCTGACATTGAAAAAGCATTTTCACAGGTCAGTTTTACTGAAGAGAATCGGGATTTTCTGAGATTTCTTTGGTGGCAAAATGATTCACATGAAAAAATAAAATTTTTTAGGCATCGTCGAGTAGATTTTGGTTTGAAATGTAGTCCATTCCTTTTAGCTGCAACTATCAACTACCATCTATCTAGATCATCTCCAGAATTCCAAGACACAGTTGATTTGTTGGAGAAATCGTTTTATGTAGATAACTGTTTATGTAGTTTTGATTCTGAAAAAAAAAATTCGTCATCGAATCCAACCAATTAATGTCTTTGGGAGGCTTCAGTCTTAGAGATTAGACTTTCAATTCCAATTCAGGCATGAAAGATGAAGTAGCTCAAAATGAAAATATATATATTCTGGGATTGATTTGAAATTTTCATAATGATTAACTTTCGTCTGATGTGAATGCACTCATTGAATTAGAAAACACTCCAAGAACAAAAAGGGGAATACTATCAGCAGCAGATAGAGTTTCTGATCCGATAGGTTTCACATGTCCAGTAACACTTATTCCAAAAGTATTACTAAAAGAAATTTGGAATTTGTTGTAGGAATTTTCGTAGGAAGATATTGAAGAATATTCGACAACTAGAAAATTGTATGGATTTTCAATGCTCCAACCGCTCTTTGGTGGGGATGATGGTGGGAGCGAATAGTCAGAATTATAAAGGAACTATTGCGTCGTGATTTGGGAAAATCATCGTTGAATTATGAAGAACTCATGACTGTTTCGTGTGACTGTGAAGCAAATATTATTGCTCGACCTCTCACATATATCTTAAGTGAAGAAGATGATCCGATTCCGTTAATGTCTTTCATGTATATCAGTTCAAAGTCAAGCACCGACACTCTCGAATTGGATAGGGTTGATAGAGGTCATCTACTGAAAAAATTTTGAGAGGACCTTCCTAGTCGATTTAGGAAGGAATATCTGGCAGACTGAGTCCATACTGGTCAAAAAAGGGGAACTTCACCAGATACGGTGAACCAAGTGGGAAATTCTAGAGAAGTGGATACTAACGAGATACCAGAAAATCAAGACGGAGAAAACAGTAGCATTTACGATGAAATTTCAACACAGCAAGAAGAAGATGAAGAGGAAGAAAATAAATATGAAAGAAGACACCAAGATGCGACGGCTTCATCACAAGTTATAACAAGATCTGGAAAGAGAATGAAGATACCAAAGCGTTTTGGGTTGGAATCATTTTGCAATTAGATTACAAAATGGGGAGAGAATGTTGGAATTGTTCATGATATTATTCTGATATTAATATTTTTTCTCCCTATATGAATAATTTTGTTTTCTGATTTGTTCTGTAACTATTGTATCCAATTGTTTAGTTGTTAAAATATTAATAAAAAGTCATTACAAGAAAAGTTGAAACATATCTTCGAAACGATTGAATAATAAGAATGCATCCCATTTACAACAAATAGAGTACATTTTCACTTGAAATACAGTCGCATAGGTTCCTAGGCAAAACCACAAAAAAACTTGTGAGCAAATCCCGATTCAACAAACAGATAGGTATACTTTCTTCAACACACATCATTATATTCTCCATCGTTTCAATTTTGACTTTCATACACCCAAAAAACAGTAAAAAATGGTTCGTGTGATACATTATTGAGCCTTTGGTACTACCAAAGCAGCTTCACGCGGCTCATTATTATGCTCATGCTTAATTTCATGATGTTTGACAGAAAAGCTAACAATTATCAAATATTTGTGTTCCTTAAAACTAGTTGCCAGTGGGACAATCACATTTTAATTCTAAAACATACTCAAGTACAACTACGTTGTACGTTCATCTATTAAACGGTTAATGTTTCTACTTCATCAAACCATGAAGTAAGTGTTAGTCTACCAAGAAATTGTATGCCATTTTCATATTGAACGATATTGAGTAATCAAAATATTTATATTTATAATTCATTCCGTACATTTCGTAACATAATTTGTGTGGCTCGACATAAACACTCAGATACTTCATTTGCCCAACACATGTAAGAGTTATGTTTTTGATAATCACTATCATTAATCTGAAGGTAATCGGCGGTAAATTTTCAGAATGGGATATGAAAGCCATGCGGTTAATTTTTTTGTGTTACTGTGTAAGAATGCAAATTGGGGGGTAATTCTTTCCTAATTTATCTTTGACTTTATACAGCTACACTTACACTATTCCCAACAATGAAAATAGCCCATTATAGGTTTATTGCCTGATCACATGTCGTTGAATGTTGAGCAGATAATATCAAGTGAAATAAGAAATGAAACTTTCAATGTTTTATTACCACGTTCATATTGAAATAATTAATCACTGAGACAATTGGATGATTCGAATCGAAAACTAGGTATTATGTAGAGTTTTCATTGAGCATATCCTACTTTTGAGTTTGAATGAAACAAAGTGTGTGTGGGATGTCATCGAAATTTTTAATTCGTTTGAATGACCTATTGATGACCTATTATGTGTGGAATATAGCATCGTTCAAATGTCTGCCAAGGCTTTTCTGAGGAGAGCAAATCCGAAACGTCCAATTTTCCATTTTTCTGGTGCATAAATGAGGCTGAATGTGCCCATTCACATGGGTAATGTTGGTTTTGAGAGCCGCTGTAGTTTGTGGCTCATTCGCATACACTTGCGACTTAGTAAAACTCCACAAGATGAAGTCAAATGGGATCAAATCGCATGATCTGAAGTGGCCACCAGCTACTTCACATCACCTACACTTAAGATGACCATGCCCTCAAATCAATCATACAGAATATTAGAAGTAGTTTAGTCACTTCAGGCGGTTTGCCTAGGAAAGTGGACATACCCAGCTGTAAATTTATAATAACTTTGTATTTTTGCATCATAAGAGTAATCTCAAAATTTACATATGATTTGACGGCTGCAACTTCAAAAATTGGAGGTCAAAAAAACGACATTTTGCACGTTTTTTGCCGATATCTCTTGGAAAATAAACAGAATTTTAAATAATATTTGCATTATAAAATCTCATTTGATACACTTGTGAGTGTCAAAATTGACAGAACAGATGAAATAATTGAAAGAATAATGAGTTTGAATTTCAATTTTTTTCTTTTCCATTGTCATCGTCTTCTCGCAGCTGTATAAATTCAAGGGCGTTATCATCTTCATTGTCATCTTCACCCAGATTTGTTCCCAATTCTTTCATGATTTTTGGATCAAAAGACCTATCTTCGTTAACATCGATCTCATATGGTACAGCATTGAGAGAAGCTTGCCCATTATACTGGCCCATTATACTGTCCATCCCTATTCCTGAGGTAATGAACACAATTGAAATGTTGGTGAGCTGCTCCACTTGTTGGTGGGATATTTGATAACTCCACAGGTTTATTGAGCTTTTTTAGCTTGACATATTGTGCATGACGCAGATGATCAATAGTATCTACAGACTTTGGGGTATTATAGACAGCTAATGAAGTTTGCAATCCACTATCAAATATTATTTGAACCGGGCAGTTTTCTTCTCCAAATGCTGCGGCAACTTTATCCCAATTAGATAGTTTCCTGAATATTTTTAAAAAAGGTTTTTTCTTATTTTAAAGAGCGCAGTAGTGGTATCACAGCCGCTTAAAGCGTGAAGGAACAAAATGTGTTTTTTAGAACTTGAATATTTGTCGAAACTCTCAGAAGAGTATATTTCCGTTTTCACATTTGCTTTGCCAACTTTTTTTAAAAAAAATTCTTGTTCAAGAGAAAGTGTACGCCCAATTGAAATCACAAGTAAATCAATATCTTCACCGACTATAATTGCTATTCTTTGACAATTCTTCAATAGCTGTCTCAATAATGAGAACATCCGCATCATCTCTGACCTGTTTAGTTTTGATGTCAATAACTTCTAAATTTCCATCAGGCATAGTAAACAGCTTCCCTTTATTTTTGCTATTTAATGAAAATTTTTCTTGGCTAATTGGTAAAACCATGGTTTCGTCGAAACAAACATCGTATATTTTTAAAATTGCAGCTATTCTTCTCTGCTGCTCCATAGCTTCAATGTTTTTACTGAAATCTAAGTATCCATCAAATACAACAATAATCTTTGATTCATAATGTGTTTGTAAATACTTAACGTATTTATGAAAAATGATTGAAAAGTATCTTCTTTACTTCATACAACTCGTTGTAAAAGAAATCCGCCATCAATAATGAACGTTGCATTATTTTCATCGATATTAAAATTTATAGGTGACATATTGTCATAGAGTGACGATTTCGTGGTTTTCCTCATACCATTATTATGAAATAGCGATGTTGGATACGGACTTAATTCATTTAAAGTAGAACTCATGTGAATGATATCTGACTTTTATTCCACAATGAATGTTTGAAATACAAACTGAAAAGTGAAAAGTATCTTCTGTATCATTCAGTGTTCATACAGAAGTATTTGTTTCGGAAGATTTTTTTCTTGTAATTCAATGTTTATATGAAAGTAGCTGTTTCAGGAGAACTTTCTCTCAGTTTGGGTCTGAAAGTTACTTCTTTGTATGATCTACACATCCACGTATAGAGTTACTTATTTTCAAATTGATTACTTCCTTCCTTTCTTTGGAAGATTCCCTCATCTTTTTGTATCAGGTTGGAGTAGTAGAAAGCCAAAAACTTCCTTTCCCAAAAATTATTCACTCTTCAAAATATAACCCCTTCAATTCAAATAAGATTCCTTTTGACTGGGATTGAATCGAATAGGTGAATGAATCTCATTACGATGTCATCAATGACATAAGCAGATTAAGCTTATTCCGCGACATTAAAAATCGTAATTAATGAATTAATTGTGTGTATTTTCTATAATGTTATCCAATTTAGTACTGAAGAGCCTTAGGGCGAGTGTCTTAAATCAAAACATCGATGTATACCAGTGAGGATGACAGTGTTCCATGAAAGTGCACTTTGTTACTATTCATTCGAAGTAGAACTCATGTGAATCTTTGGAAGTTTCCCTCATCTGTTTTTTAATCAAGATGGAGTTATAAAAAGCCAAAAACTTTTTTCCCAAAGAATATTGAAGATATTCATGAAGATTGCTTTCAAATTGTCATCTGACTGTTATTCTTTGGAATAATAATAATGGTTCCACTGAAACTTCACAATTATTAATTTTGACTGATTTCTTAACAATTGAAAACGGTAATACCAGAGCTTTTTATTTCGCGAAATGATGAACCAGTAATTTTAGTAATAAATTCTAATCCGATGTCAAATGCTCTATGACAGTAAATTTACTCTCGATCAACGATATCAACTGTGTGGTAATTGGAAAAGGTTCATGAAGTTCAAACTATTCAAGTAGTATCTTTACGTCTTTATTATCTTTTTTTATTCTTGAATCTCTGGAATTTACGTGTTGTTTCGTAGATTCCAAGGAAATATTAGAGAAATTTTCTATTTCCTCACATAAAATGTAATTAAAGTATATCCCTGGATGACTTTTTGAAATACAGAAATAAATTGCATTATTGAATTTATACATCGGTTCATTAATGAAAAAATATTGAAACATAATGTGTTTGTTAATGAAAATGAAAATTTTTCATAATTATTTATTAAGTAATCTGCGCTCGCGCTGCCCTCTATCTCAAAAACAATTCAACGTATGGAAAAATGTTTGAAACAAAAGTTGTAGAGAATTCAAATATCTATAATGTTGATGATGAATGCAATCAGCATAAAACACATTTTGAAAACCAGATATTGGCAAAAAACGTGCAAAAAGTCGGTTTTTTCGAATTTTGACCCCCAATTTCTGAAGTTTCGGTTGTCGAATCACATGTGAATTTTGAGAATACTTTTATGATGCCAAAATACAAAGTTCATACGAATATACAGCTGGGTGTGTCAACTTTCCGAAATACAGGCCTGTATCGACCTAAAATGACTGGACAAAAGTTTCATGAGCTGTGTGGCACAGCCGTCCTGTTGAAACAATATGTCGTTGTGTGCAGATAATCAAATTCAGGTCGAAAGAATTTGGTAATCATCGACCTATAGTGTCCGCCGTTGACAGTGGCAGCCTAGCTAGGTTAGGTTAGGTTGGGTCCAAAATGAGTGTGTCTATTTGTCCTCAACCGCAACCCGCAAGGGTTTATTGTGGCTCACACCTATTCACACTCGACCAAATAAACCCAGTTCCTTAACAAAGCGGATTAGTTCGTAT
>WOGN01004117.1:0-14473 GCA_015342105.1 Leptinotarsa texana
ATATATATATATATATATATATATACATATATATATAACTGCAGACCATCGAAGGGAGAGACTACGTATTGCCAGGGAACCCGTCAGTTTGTTACATACTGACTGGGAATGAGTTTTATTTACCGATGAGTCCAGATTTTGTTTACACAATAACGACAGACGTGTTCGTGTGTTACGAGTCCCAATAAATGATATACTCAATGTAACTTTTCACAAACCACATTATTTGGTGGAGGCTCCATTAAGGTGTGGATGGTATTTCTCTGACCGCATGTACGGACACAATGGATCCGTTACAGCTGAACGGTAAATAATGGAGATCTTGGAGTAGTACGTAGTACCATTCTCCCCTTATGTCGGCGAAAATTTCTTACTAATGCAAGCCAACGCAAGACCCCATGTTGCACCTAGTCAGAAATAACCTCGAAGAGGTTGAAATTAACACCATGACATGGCCAGCACTTCGCTCGGATTTAAATTTAATAGAAAGTATCTGGGCTATCCTTGGTAGGCAATTGAGAGAGCACCTGATCCAACCAAACAACCTGCAGAAAACGTGGGAGAGACTGATTCAGGTTTGGAGAGGACTGGACCAGTACAAAATAATTTTAAGTGTGGGCCGATGATGTGATGCTGTTATATGTGGTAGAGGTGGAAACAATACTCGTTATTGACACTTATCTGTAAATTTTCCTCAACTTTTTTCCTACAATAATATAGTAGACAATAATAGTAGTAGTTGATAATAAGTAGACAAAGTACTACAACTACTAGTACTATGTAGGTTAATTCTGAAGATGTTTAATTTTTTTTATTTTTCCTTTGACTACAAATAAAATTGATTTATTGAAGTGGTGCGTTAATTTCTTGGAGAAGTGTATTTGCAAGTTGCATATTATGTTTTCCACTTTTCAAAAATCACTAGTAGCAAAAAATGATAGTATAACACCTGTTATTTTTTTTATATGACCACTTTTGTCCTGATTATAGTCAATTTTCTTAGATCTAGATTTTATAGGAAAATTGGCACCTAATCTTGAGAAAAAATCGGAATCCTCCAGTATTTCTTGTGTAAGTTTGAAATTCTACCACATTTTTAACCAATCTCACTCTACAAAATAGTATTCCTAAATAGCTAAGAAATTTGCACAACTACCTGGATGCTAGATAGAATAGGAATGGAAGGAGAAAAACCTTTTTGGTGTCGGAAAGATTTTTTCAATGAATACTAATTTAATAACGCTTTATTCTCCTTGAATGCATGCTTAGGTAATTATTTACATTTTGTAGTGTATGGTCACTCTATATACTTCCTTTTCATATGTATTCACTGCTATGGTGATATAAAAAACAAGTATTGTAAAATGATGACTAAAGTTATAAGTTATAAATTCATCCTCTTGTTTCTGTAAAAGTCTAATACACATTTAACACTCCAATATTACTTTGCTTGTTGAAATGACTATCATAATTCTAAACTATATTTGTATTGTTCATTAACATTCAGGTTTCTTTGAAAATTATTCATATTTATCTTGCAATAACTGAAATAATATATTCACTATGGTTAACAATGTGTCTCGTCATATTAGAGAAAGCCATTCAGTTTGTGTGAATTACTCTTAAGTCAATACTTTATTTGTTATTGCCCCCAAATAACATAAATGAAAAATTTCAATAACATTGGCTAGAAATATAATATGTGTTTCGTATTATGACTACACATATTCCTGGTGTAATAAAAATAAATTCAACATTGTGAAAGACTTTCTACATCAAAATAGGAAATTCTGAATGTACAAGAATATGAAACTGGATAGTAGTAATCCTAATTTCATATGTGGTTCATAAATTTTTCACATCTCCAAGTGAAATGATACATTGAAATGAAAATGTTTTGAAGGGAGCTTGTACAAGATTAAACTACTTTTTGAAACTATATTTATATATTTGGAAAAGTGTTCCTTATGATGAAATAACTTCTATAAGGAATGTTTTGTTGAATTTAATAAAACCTGTATACTATAGATAGGAATAAATCAACTTATTTCTATTCAATTTTGCATTTGAAATATGTTTTACCCTAGTGAATCATGTTATATTTTTTCAGGACTATATTAATTTTGAAGAAAAATCCAGAAGAAAACCTCAAATGTGGTAGTTATGGTCCCTAAATAAAAATCAGCTGGATCTCAGGTAATGATTCAATTAAATATTTTTATCATCAAACAAATGAATAATGTTGAAAACACATTCAAATAATATTAATTGATCCTTCCGTACATAAAATTATTACATAATTATTGTTATATTGTTTGTTTAAAAGTTGAGTTAAAACAATTGTTATTTCTTGCATGTAAATTATGCAAATGAAACTTTTTTTATTATTGAATTGCAGCTAATATACCAGGCAAGATGTTATGATGTGAATCATAATGTTTACGATATGAATGGCAGTGTCCCTTAGCACAAAACACCTGTATGAATCAAATGGTAGGTTTGGCCAATCATTTAACAAAAAGCTGAAAAGTCAAAGGAAATTAAAAACCTACAATAAATGAAGATTTTGGCCAGTTGTTCCAAAAAGACACAAGAATATTTTTCCAAGAACAAAATAAAGAGACCAGCTAAAACAGGAATAATAATCCATTTTGTGTCATTGAAATTTCTGTCAAAAACAATGTGACAAAAAATTAGGCACAGCTAAAGATGATGCTTTAAAAGAATTTGCTATATCTGATGATATCATTCAACCATATAGAAAGTGGGGTGGTTGAACTATGAAAACAACCTGAGAAACTGGCCTAATTGAAGGTTACCATATTATAATTTTTGACAATCTACAAAAATATGATTATCACAATTTTGAAAGAACCTATAGATGAATCCATTGGATCAATCGGATTCATCAGGGATTTGTGAAGTTGTAAATTTGTAAAGATAAGAATAGTATTGTTTGCGAATTTCTGAACATTGGCTAGGGCAACAGTAGCAGATTCTCTCCACTACTAAGAAATTTAGAAAGTTGCTCCCTTATTTTTTTCTTGTCAGTTTTTCACTATTATGAAAATTTTTTGTATACATGTACAAAAATATAATGGAAAGCGAACAATCCAGACTTTGAGAGTACAAGTGGTTATTAATTCCAAGTTAATGAAGCTCACAAGTAATTGAACATGGTGAGAACAGAAGGAACCTTCGTTGAATCCTTGGCACATCCTGTTAAAATTCACAATATCAAAACATTTCGTATTTCTTTTGATTCTCAAATAGAGGTGAATTTTATAACTTATTGCAAGACTCTTATATAAAGTAATTTTCAAAATCATTTAGAGGAGTAAACCTCGATAAAAAATCCCCTTGCTAAGATGTAAGTTATCGTGTTGAAGGCATTAGTGGCACTTGGGTCATAGTGCTGATAACGATACCCTTGAAATACCAGGGTAGTATTTCATTGTAGGATAGCCCTTACCTCTGCACGCGGGGCTCTGCAGGGGCGGACATTTTATTTCCCTAGCTACTCGTGGGATTCATTATGAGTTACAATTACCAATACAACAGAACAAATACATCTTTTCAGGGAGGCTTTTGGTCAAACCAGAAAAGTGCTTACGGACAGGGAGCCTCACAGGCAAACCGCCGAAACGAACATCAGCATAACTCCTCAAATTGGAGACAGCTACCAAAAAGGCTCAATAATAAAGCCCCAAGAAAGAGGCCAAGGTTGCCAAAATTTCTGCGTGAAAGAACAGGTAACAATCAACAAGGAAAAACCAATAATTCTGTAGCTGTCAGTACTCCACCAACCAACAAGCAACCAGCAGAACAAAAAAAGGAAACAAAAGAAAAAGAAGCTGTCGGAACTTTCATGATGGTTGTTTCAAGTCAGTATCCTCTGAAGGTTATGTCTGACGAACAGCTAGACAGTGTGCAAGCAGAAATTCTCAGTGAAATTGACAAAATAGAGGTAGGAGCATTCCGACCTCAATTCTTGGAGTGTTTCAAGAAAAAAGGTGCTTTAGTGATCGATTGTAATAACCAAGAGAGCATAGATTGGCTGAAAAAGTCTGTTCAAACTTTATCACCTTGGGAAGGTGCTCAATTCAGACTGATGCAGCCTGGAAAGACAGCGATTCAAATGGTTATTGTACACAAGCAGTATCCGTGGGAAGTATTGGACTTTGATCAGATAGATAATTTACAGACTGAGTTAATAAAAATTGTTGATGAACTACCTCTAGATGGGTTTGTTCCTCAGTTTCTAAATTGTCTTAGACAGAGAGGTACCCTTGTTGTAGACTGTAACGATCAGGAAAGTGCAGACTGGCTAAAGAATGCAGTACCTGCTCTACTATCATGGGATGGTCCCGATATTTTTGTTACTGAGCCGGAGCGAGTACCTTCTCTAAAATATTTACAACTTTCTATCCCTGATCCGGTCGACGATCCCGAGCGTATACTGTTACGTCTCCAACATCAAAATAAAGGTATCAACACTAAAGATTGGCACTTTGTCAGGATGAAAAAAGAAACAAACTGTACTAATTTCTATGTAGCTGTGGATGATGATGTCGTAAACTTTCTGAAAGAATTAAAATTCACATTATTTTTGAATTTTGGTAGGATAAATGTGAGAAATATGGGTAAATTTAGGCCTATATTGACTAAACCGAAGGAGACTGAGGATTCTACCAAACAAGAAGAGAAAAATGATGACCAATCCAAACTGAATTCATCCTCAGGTGATTTGACTGAAATATTAACAGAAGTTGATGAGATTATGGCAGAGGTGGATCCTTCAGATAAAACAAACGACCAGTAAATCACTGGAAATTCCACATTCAATATATTTTCAATTCAGAGATTTCTCTTATTAAAACTCGTCCAATGTGATTCAAATTTATTAAAAATTCCACTCATTCATAAACTCTTTGAAAATGTTTTGAGCAAGTTGTATAAGAGGTTCAGATTGTTAAGTTTTCTTTTTAGAACTATTGATTAACATGGTTTAATCTAAGCTAAAATATTCAAGAGTAGTAAATGAATTGACATCAAAGCATTGTATTGAGTATTGAGCACTCTTCTAATGGGAAATGGTTTTCGATGGTTAATTTGGTCGAAACTCACAAATAAATTATTAAGAATTTACCAAGCACATAATCTCTCATCTTTACATGATGTCTTTTTATTTTTTTCTTCATATAAGAGGAGTAAACCTCAATAAAAAATCCCCAATGCTAAGGCGTGAGTTATCGTGCTTAAAGTATGAATGGTACTGGGGTCATGGTGCTTATAACGATACCCCTGGGATATAGGGGCAATGTCTCAGTGAAACTAAGCCCTCACCCCTGCATGCGGGGCTCTGCGGGGGAGAAGTTTATTTCCCTAGCTACTCGTGGGACAGAATATGGAAAAATATCAATTTTATAAACAAACGTATTCAATAAATCGTGGTGGTGTGGGATCATCTTCGCCAGGGTTTGAAAAACCTCAATCTAGTGAAACACAGTCTTTTATGGGAAGTCAGTTTGAACAAAGTCCAAATTTTGGTAGGATATTTCAGACAAACAAATATCAAACTGTATCTAAATATATAAATGAAAAGCCACCTAAGAGTTTTCAAAGCAGAGCTTCAAATCGATCGACTATAGTGGAATATCCAGTGGACATCTATCCAAAATCGTCTGATGAAAATATGAGATTTAGTAGTTTCAAGCAGGCTAAGTCACATTTAAGAGGAAATAATTTCACCAATGTACAAAGTCGAGATTTGACTAACAATTATTCAGTTAACGTCCATAGATCACAGGCGTCTAGTGGAAGGAATGATTATCAAAGAAATCCAATAATTTTGGATCAAAATCCAGATATCAGTTATTGTAGACCTTCTCCGGAATTGGATTCAAGGCGACATCAAAGGTCCCCAGAATTTCGAGGAGAATATAGAATGTTGAGAAATCAAAGGTCTCCAGATAGAAACACGAGTTTTGAGAGCCAACAAGGCATTTGGCGCAGTTCTCCAGAAAGATATCGAAGTGATGGGGGCAGTTATAACTCCTTTCCTTCGGTATCAAATATTCCAAGCCTATTTGATTCCAATTTAATTGGAGTGCAGCCAGGAACTACAAATATGGCGCAGCAGAATTTGTTTACTAGAAGAAGCAACTCCAGTGTTCGATCAGTGTTGACAGAAGCTGAACGAAGTTTAGGATATGCTACAAGCTCTAGTTTAACCGAAGCAGAAAGAAGTCTGAGATTCAAGCCACCTGTTCAAAGCAACTACAGTGATAATCAGCCTAGAGATAGGTCAAATTTACCCCTCAAGAGGACTTTAGAAGTTCCACAGAATATTAGGAACAAGTTTTCAAAACCATTCATGTCGGTTCCTGCGAAAAGGAATGAAAAAATGAAATCAGATAACACTATAACAAAAAAGAATAAACCTTCTATGGGTACTCAAAGATCTAGCAATGCATTCGTAATGAAAAATCGTAAACGGAAGGGAACCATTCCCCTACAAATTGGAACCGAGAAAAGGTTAAAGTTTCAGCCTCCAGCAAAACTGGCAGAAGCATCCAAAAAACATTCTGGCGAAGTGATTAAAAAAGGGGAAATAAAGCAACCTGTTGCTGAAACATATCTTGGAACAGGAAAAATATCAGGCGATAACATAACACCATCAAGTGCAACACCTACAAAAAGGAAAAAGAAAAACAAGAAAAAAAATACAGTAGTGATCCAACCAAAATACCAAGTGGAAAATCTGACAGATCTTTCGATAATATTTCTCCGAAATTTCCCCTTCCAGAAGATGAATAAAGAACAAACAATACTTTTGAGAGAAAGTCTTGAACAGGAACTTGACAAAGTTGGTGATAAAAGTTTCCAGCTCCATTTTGTGACCAGTTACAGACGAAGAGGATGTGTTGTTGTTCTTTGCAGAAATGAAAGTGGAGTGGAGTGGTTGAAAAAAACATTAGAAACACTTGAACCTTGGGAAGGGGCGAATTTCAAAGCTGTTCGACAAGGTCCACAAACCTTCAGTTGGTCAGTTATTGTTCCAAATGAATTTCCAAAAAAGTACCTGACTTTTGAGCAGTTGAGTGATCTCCAGGCATCTCTCTCAAGTAAAATGGAAGAGGTAGATGATGATAGTGCTCTTCCTCAGTTTGTTGACGGTTATCCTAGGAGAGGAACATTCATGGTTGCTGTCAGTAGACAAGAAGATAATGAATGGTTGAAAAATGTGGTAAAGGATCTACAACCTTGGGAAGGTGCCCAACTCCGGGTTATAGGTATCGATGATCTTCCCGACTATTATAAAATCAAACTGTGGGTTCCTTTTCCCCCTACTGATTTAGACACAGTGCTAATGAGACTTGAGCGACAGAATACAGGCCTCAGTACGAGCAATTGGTATGTGATGAAACAAACAGAAAAAGATGGGGGACACGACTTGGTAGTATCAGTTGAAGAGGATGTAATAAAAGCCTTGGAGATGATTGATTTTAAACCATTCTTGAATTTCAATAGGATAACTGTTGAGAACTTGGGAAAAACAAGAAATGTAATTTTTACTGATGGCGAGTATGAACGGAGTTTATGGAATTCAAAATTTTATGATGATAATCAAAAGCCTCCTTTAAAGTAATAAACACTACTTAAGTTTGAAAGTGATCTTATACACTGAATATATATTCAATTTCGAAATGGTGAATATCTTTGTATTCTCCATTTCTTTTGTTTGAAGAAATTATTAGTCTACCAGGATGATTGAACAAATTTCTATATTTTCAAAAGATGATTTCAGGCATTTAGTTGAAATTCGAAGGATCTCCCATATATCACATTACTTGATTTCTTTTTAACATACTAGAATTGATGTGATATGTTATTGTTGAAGGTAGCAGCCAATAGCAACGGATGTGTCATTAGTTTAACACTGAATGACAATTACTGGAATTTTGGAATGAGTTTGAACTCATTTTAAATGTTTTCCCCTAAAAAATAATCTATGAAAGGTTAGAGGAGTAAACCTCTGTAATAAATCCCTAATGCTGAAGTGTAAGTAATCGTGCTAAAGGCATGAATGACACGAGGTCACAGTGTCCTTAACGATACCTTTGGGGATCTCTGCAAGTTCCCAATGAAATTCTGCTTTACTCCTGTATGGGGCTCTGCAGGAGTTGACTTGAAGTTCCCTCTACACTCGTGGGATGAATAATGGATGAATTTATTAAACTTGAAGAAATGCTCAATATGACGGGTTTGGAGAACTCGAGGAATGCTCCAAATGATTTGGCTAACCATGACAACCAAACACTACAGCAAAATGCAAGTCGTTTTGATGGTAAGCAGCCTCCTGTTCAGTGTAACGAGGGTAAAAGACTTTCTGGTGCTCAGAAAAGAAAAATTAAAAAGGAACGTTTGAGAAATCAAAATGGTGAAGGTTCACCACATCAGCAAACAAGCAAAACCAATATTTCTCACAAAGAGGTGAAGAATCCTATGGAATTTTATAACACAAAATCTTTAGATGATATTCTGGCTGTTGCTCTTGTCCCAACAGGTTTTCCAAGTGTTAGACTCTCCAAATGTCAGGTAGACCAAATTCGAACTTCTCTTATGTCAGCAATAGACGAAGCAGTCGCCAAAGGCTGTCAACTCAATTTTGATGACTGTATAAAATTTAGAGGAGCTCTGGTGTTGAAATGTAACAATCAGTTTAGTTTTGATTGGTTGAAAATAACAATATCAAACTGGACTTTCCAAGATTTTCACATCAGTATCATTCACCCAAAGGACTTGCCTATCTACACTAAGCTCATAATGTGGGTTCAAGGTTCTGAAGACCCAAAGAAAATTTTTGAGAAACTTGCGACTCAAAACAGGGGACTAGAAACAAAAGGATGGCATTTGATCAATACAAAATTTGAGAGAAATGGTCAAACCTTGGTGGTATCTGTGGATGAAAAATCGATGGAAGTTTTAAAGGAAGCAGATTTTCGCCCTTTTCTCAGTTTAGGTAGAGTAAAACTAACAGCTCTGAAAAAATCGAAAATTGGATCAGCAAATGATGGAAAATTGTCTAAATGTGAGAAAGGTGAGAATTCTCCAAATGAGGAAGACGAGTAATGCTGAAGTTCAATTGAATTTTACCACTGTGGTAATTGAAACTTGCTTCTATTGTTCCATCAACTCTCGAAATTACAAAACTAGGGAACAATTTATTCAGTTGAATGGTAAATTAGAAATTGCACAACGGATAGAGGATTCCAAATATTACGTCACCTGCTGTCTGACTCTTCAAGTCTTACATCAAGTGATTTTCCTCTTGATTTTTCAATAGAATGTGGCTTACTGATAAGTCCACAATCTTTTGAGTCGTAAGCAAGTTTTGATGCATTCATTGAACACAGGAAGGCGGACTGCTCTTTTTTCTGTGTTGCCTTTTTTTATGCCTCATATTTTCAGGTAGCAGCAGTTATCAGTTTACTTCTTGGTAGAGTTCTGCAGCAATTAAACTAACTGCAGAAATCTTGCTGGGAAGCTATAGACTAGTCAGTATTTTGACTACTTTCCAGTTGCGTTATAAACGCATTTTCTTGAAATGATGAGCAATTTATTCAAATTGCTCATTGTTATGAGAAAGTTAACAAGTCAGGAAACATCCAATTAGCTATAAGATTAGGGAGGATGAAGAACCAGTGTGAGATGAGGTAAGTGGATAGTCGACATATTTGGATTTGAAAGCTGAAGTGTCAACCCTAAACTTTTAACTTGCTACAATTTTTCATCTAATGAAATTCAACCAATTTAGCAATGGCTAAAGGACTGGTATTGTTATTTGTAACAAAATAGCAGCGAAGTCCCATACTGGTTTCCTTCAGCTATGTTATAAATTCAGAGAACATAACTGATAGTATTGGATGGAATATTAACAATAAAGAGATTCCAGATCATTGGAGTTGATTTATGACTGTTTTATTTCATGTATAATTCAATTCAAGATAGTTATCTGTCGAACATTCTTTAGATGAAGAATTTCCCTGCATTGGAAGCTGTGTTACCATCAACATAATATCAGCTAATTCTAGCTGATTTATATAAAAACAGCCCTAATGTAAATTCCTTAATTGTCAGTAGGTCTGACTGACGGTGATATGGAGGAGGCACTTCATTTTAGAAGATATTTGTCATACCAGGTTTGGTAGTATCTTCAGTCTCGTTAGTAGACCTCAATATTGGTTGGCGCAGCATTTCCAATTGTATTTCAACCCACAATAAACAAATCGATAACTTTACCATATATGGTAGTAATAAAAGAACATTTGACTAATTAGCACTTCAGAATTGATTTAAACTAATCAGGAATTTATACTTTTGTTATCTCTGTGATTTCTGCAAGCCAGTGGAACACCAACTGTCAATCCATCCATAGATCATCTTACACCTAGATATGGATTTTAAGATATCTTTTGTTCTAACCAGTTCACCAGGGTTTTTGTAGCCTTCTTTATGTTGTTATAGTTTTGAAAATTTTAAATTTTGATAGTAAATTATGAAAGGAGTAGATCGAATTAAGTACGTGTTTTTATATGAATGAAAGTATTTTGTGCACCTCCTCAACCTACAAACAGTTGATACAGCACTACATACAACATACTCTCATATATCATGTTTTTCGCTATTTCAATGTGAATGTTTAGTGTACAAGTGAATAACAAAAAGTTATTTTCATATAATTCACTGTTGATAATCGCGGACAGTTGATTCAGTTGTTTTTTTCTTCCACTTTGTATGTTCATGATTTAAGACATCTCTCTGAAGAGTTTTTTTTCCGTTCTTAGGAAGTTCCCTACTCTATACTCGTATATTAATGGAGAAGTAGAAAATTCAAAAGGCTCTGCCCAAATATGTATCTAGCAGAAGCTCAGAGTTGAGAGTATTGCCATGTCACTAACATTTGTGAAGGAATTATTGGATTTAATATAATAGAATTTATTCGTCAAAAAATTCGCAAAATTCATCGTACTACTTTAAAGTGCGTTCAGTAAAGATTTACACTATAAAATGAAAATGGTAACAAAACTTGAACTAACATATCTAAAAATGTAAAAATTCAATAATATCATATTGTGGCTTACTAAAATTTTTTTTAGTTTTTGCTTTTCAACTAGAGTTTTGTTCGTAATATTTGTTTTTGAAAAACCGGTTGATGAATTATGCAGTATTGAAAATATGCATGCACTTCAGGGCATGTCTGATATATCTCCGAGTCATATAGTACAGAGACCTAATTTTGTCTTTACTTTGTAAATGTGGACTGGATAAAAGTTCTCCATGTATTAGGTGATTGCTCTATTACAATTCTCGATGAGTTGTTCAGTTATTCAGCCTCTCATAATATGTTGATTCAAATACTTCAGCATGGCTTTGCATGCAGATTAGAGTGATTAAAGGATAATTCGCTTTATCGCTACGCTAGCCGATCCTTTATTTCTGTAGACTCTCTATTGAAAAACTCTTCCATAATAAAAGATTCTGGTTTTGCTGTAGTTTTCTTTATTAGCGAGATTTTTTCTTTCAGAGCTGTTGGAAATTTATTGATTTGGGAGGTGTATTATTGTTCCGATTCTTGTCTATGAAATATTTATTTAATAAATGAATTCATATCATGAATAAAAAAGGATCTCCGAACTTCTAAATGAAATGAATTGAAGCTAGATATTATTATAATGTATTATGTGTGATTGATGACTTGTTTATTTTGTGGTAATTCATGATCACTTTAATAAAATGAATGAAAACACTTTTGTCTAATTACCACTAGTTGATTTTATTTATACGACCGGTTACCGGTTTGATCCCATTATCAGGTATAAGACTGAGATGTGAAGTTTGAAAACTCCTGATGAAACCGAGTTTTCAAACTTCACATCTCAGTTTTATAGTTGATAATGGGGTCAAACCCGAAACCGGTCGTATAAATAAAATCAACTAGTGGTAATTAGACGAAAGTGTTTTCATTCATTTCATTGAAGTGATTCTAATGTATGTTCTGAATATTATGGAAATGTCAGCTGGTGTTCTATACTGTTAGGGACATGAAATTGGGTCATCTAGTTTGTAACGTTAATAATGGTTCATCTGAAATATTGTTTCATTTAGGGGTATACGCAACCTTTACAAATCATTGAGATCAACTACAGTACAGTCGATAGATACAGTATGTATCATCAATTTGTGTATCTAAAGAGTCTTTTGATGTAATGCTTTCATTTTATTGAAATCCACTCGAAAGTGACCCCAGTTATGATTTTGGGTTAATTGAATTTTAACTCGTATTTTATTTACAGTCTGGTTCCGATGCTTATGATTTCATATCTAGATTATGAAAAAAATAACCATATCAGTAATTCAGATATTCGAATATCATAAGAGAATTCTTTTTTGTTTTTAATGGGAAAACGTTATTTTCAGTCAGATAGTTTTGTGACCTGTGATTCCAGCAAAAAATGTATGATTGGTGAAGGTTTTCGTATATTATTTATTCGGATAATAAAAAAATATTCCATTGCTTTTTATATGAACAGTTTTCTAAACTGCAAAATATGTCTTGCTTCATTCAATGAATAAGTTTAGTCTAGCCTGAAGAAGCTAGTGCATAGCTAAACAAGTGCTGGGATTTTGTAAATTATTTACATGAAAATCTTGATGTTTTTAATAGTTTATTTTATATGCATTTTCATCAAATAATGGCAAAGTCCAAAGTCAATAATAATGCGTTTATAATCAGAAGAGATAAATTGATAAATTCAATATTCTTACAGAAACAAATTATGATAAACCATCATCAGCCAAGAAGAGGAACATCTGTGATTCCAGAATGACCTGAATACCAAGAGCAGTTTGGTCGAAACAAACCTTCACCTCTAATTAAAACATAAGTTGATCGTATTCATTGAAGAAGTTTCTTTGGCAAATGGTAAGATTTTTCATATTGATTTAATTATTTCAGTTTAAATAATCGCATACATAAAATTCAATTCACTGTAGATTTTATTTGATAATAATTATGAGGCTTATGAATATTTCTATATTAATTTTTTAATCCAATAGAAATTCAATAAACAATAAAATTCATATATTATTGAAAATATTAAATATATTTTCAAATTAGATATGTATGAGAAACTAACTATTAATTTATAAAATCCAAAAAAATATTTCAGAAATATCAATGTCATTCAAACTTGAACTTTGTACCTGTATTGATCTGGCAAAAATAAATTGAAACATTCAAATTTGACTTTCAAAATAAATAGTGATATATAACATATCTATTCAACAAGGCATTCAAAAAATCTAAGGGTTTTGAATATTAGATCAAATATTGGTAAACAATCAACAATTGGTGTGTTTGTAAAGAATATAATAATTTGCCAAATATTTAAAAAAATGGGAGCAAAGTAAGGTTCACAAAAATGTAAAAAAATATCTTTTATTATGTCAATATTTATTTGAGTTCTTTTTTTCCTAAAATATAAATATGTTTTCTGTGGAAAATAAAATGTTATTTGACAGGTAATTTTGAACAACACAACTAATTTCATTTGAACAATATGTAGATGATGAGTTTCTGTGCAAATATAAAATTATGGACAAAATATCCGAGCAGTCTTTCCCAAAGTGGGTGATAACGTCTCCTTGTGGGCTCTGGAGGCTTAGAGGGGGTGCCATAAGGGGCTCAGAAAAAATTTGGGGCGTTGATGTGAATTAAGGGGGGATTGGTGATTTGTAACTTAGCTACTTCATATTTTGAAATTCACTGAAATTAAGAACTTCATACTACACAACATCCATTTATTAGTTCATATTTATATCCTATTTTATTGTATAAATATAAACTAAAAATATATTGAGCATTTACTATTTTTAATGCGTTCACAACGCTATTTATATCTTTAGTAAAAGGCATCAAACACTAAAAAATATTCGCATCTTCATGTGTATATTATATATACACGTAGATTTTTTATGTACCTCAGTAAAAATAAAGAAAAAATAAAATTAGAAGGCTTAATAATTATAATTCACGTTTGACGCGAGCAAATATTGCACGATTTATTTGTTTAATTCTGTATGACATCGACACAGCTGGTTAATCGATACTCATTTGTTCTTACTTGCTCCTTACGATTGAGCGTTAACTGAGATAAACGAGTTTGTGTATGTTTGTCTTTTGTTCCTGCGTGCTGTATTTGCTTCCACGCTGTGTACCCCGCTTCGTAATTTTATTTTCATCAGTGGTTTCTCGCAGTCATTTAGCCAGTAGGTACTTGAGGTCAACACTTTACTTATGTATTTGTGAAAGCAAAACTATTGTAACGAATTAAAGCACTAACTGTCTTAAACTAATTTATTTTTACAATATTTACGTAACTAATTTATTTACACACGTTTATCTGCA